>VBVR01001518.1:0-29661 GCA_011638315.1 Tetramorium parvispinum | reverse complement strand
CAATAATACTATGGCCATTTTATACTTAAAAGTCAGGTAAGATGGCCAATTCTTATGTTGCAATATTATAATAATGTAAAATTTCTGTGAATTATTTTTTTTATATCTCAATAGTATTATGTACATTAAGCTTCAGTGAAGCCATATGCTGAATGTTATTAAAAAATATTAAAAATAAAAATGTTTTTTGCATTTTAAAAAACTGTGGCCATACCCGGGTTTACCCTCCTATATAAAATATTTTATGGCATTTCCACTTGTAAATAAAACACATTATAGTTCACATTACAATTTATATACCTTTATTATGTATCTAATATTGATTACAAACACTTTAACTATAATTTATCCGATGTTACAGTAGTTTTTAGTGGACACACGAAAAACTTTGCAGGTAGTCAAAAGTAAAAACATGATATAATATTCACAATATCATTATTTCGCATAATGTACGTACATAAACTGTTGTAAAAAATATTGATCTTCTTTAAAAATGATTTAATAAACGCACTATTTAACAATTATTTAAAAAATTACAGCCTATGGCCATCTTTTCTGGTATGACCGTCATACTCCGGTTTACCCTATAGAAAATTACTTTCTTATTTAAACTTTAACAATTTATTTAAAGCATGTGTCACTAGACTAAAGCTATCTTATGATAGCTTTAGTCTAGTGATACATGCTTTAAATAAATCGATTCTATAAAATTATCATTGTTTTCAAAATAATGAAGGGTCGATTATTTAAAATGAATATTAGAATAACTAAAAAAAATATCCAAAAATGCTAGAAAAAACAGATCCATAACGAATTTAAAAAAAAAAATGTTTTTTTTAGGTGGCTTCAACGAAAAAACTCAGGAGTTTCAAACAGAAAAAAAAGATGTCTTTTTCGCGCCTACCTTCATACTTCAATCTTCATACGATCAACATTTTATATAGTTTACACATCTAGTTTAAAAATTACTTTTATTAATTTATTATTTATTATTAAATAAATTTATTATTTAATTTGACTGTTTTCTGAAATTATAATAATATTTTTTTTCTCTCACAATTTAATTGTTTTAGAAAATCAGAATTAAATGACCTTTAAAATATGTTTTTCTTGGATAAAATGTAAACCATAGAAAATAAAAATAATCAATATTTATTCCGAATTCGATAATGATAAATAAACGTTGTCAAGTGTTAAAAAAAAAGATTCTTTTGTCGTGATAAGAAAATATAAAATAAGAGTATGATATTAGCTCTGACAAGAGGACGTTCTATATTGCAAAAGTGATATAAAAAATCTAACGTTATTAGTTGAAAGATCACGTTTGAAGTAGGTATTCTAGATGGTTAAATCTTGGGATCCTGTCTGTACCCGACTTGGGCCAGAACGTGTTTAGCCATTTTAAATACCAAAATATCTCAAAAGCAATGCATTTTTGAAAAAAATGTTTCAAATGAAAGTTGTAGAGTTAGAAGAAGGCCATCAGACGAGTTATAGGTCCAGAGTTTCTGGGTCCAATAAGGCCCAGGTTGATTTTTTCGATCGGCAACGCCTATGTTTTATTGCAGATTCATATTCTTTAGAAAAAAACAAGAAAATTTTGTTTTGGTAATTTTTACCTAAACTTCCTCCACCAAGCGCAAAATGGTGTTCATGTTAAAATGGCTAAACACGTTCTGGTCCAAGTCGGGTACAGAATTCATAGGATCATAAGATTTAATTATCTAATTATCTAGAATACCTATTTCAAACGTGATCTTTCAACTAGTAACTTAACTTTTTATATCACTTTCGCAATATGGAACGTTCCCTTGTGAGAGAATTTTATTTATATTAATTTATATTACTAGAATTGTACTTGAGTAATTGCCACGCTTTTTTAATGTTATGTATTATGTCAAATTTTCTGGATTTTACCAAATATTTTTTATTTCGTAATAATATTTATTAGTTAATATTTCTTTAATATTTTTTAAACAATTTCCTTTAAAATGAGCCCTATTTGGCGTAAGTTTATCAGAACGTGATTTTTTAAATATGCTGGATTTTGCGATTTGGTGAAAGGATTAAACGCATTTTAAATTTGTTTTAAAGGTGATAATGATTTTCAACTTTTGAGATGCTTTCTTGACAAAAAATAGATTTTATGATTCTCACTTTTTTAGATATAGGATTATAAAATAAGTCTTGTCCATAGGAGAAATTATTATTTTAAAACAACTTTTATAGCGGTGAATAGTCTGAATTATTATATGATATATTTTCATTATTGTGAAATATTTATTGAATCGAGGATCATTCACTTTTGAGAAAGCTATAGGGCATCAGCAAAAAATACGGAAATGCATTTTATAACAGCATCTCTGCTGTATTTCTTGCTGACAGTGGTAAATCATATAATCAATGCCCCATTATTAACAAAAGAGGTACTTTTCGATATTCGCAATTCTATCCGACAAATAGATATATTGCTGTACCTAAATTACCCCAATAAAAATAAACATGAAATGCTTGACATCGCACATTAGCCGGATGCTGAGCCTGATTATTACAACAAAAAGTCATATTCGATAATCGCATAATCATTTGTACGGAACATTTATTAAATTTATTTGCGATTTGCAAATCTTATTATTAATCTTCTGAGTATACAATGTTATCTATAATGATTATATATATTTCAGGAAATCTTTAAGAAATCCTGTTAAAATTACAAATTTAAGAAAAAAATTGTATTACAAATTATATATGTGCCTTTTGTGATTTGTTGCAGTATCTTCATTATTGTTTTATTTTATATTAATATTAATAACAGAAACATACAAAACAAATATTATATACAATCTTGCAAAACTTAATATAAACATTAATATTATGTTTATGGAACATAATATTGCAGAATGCATTTACAATAGAAGATTTGCAATAAAACATTCTAGTAAATGGCTATAGAACAACTATGTACCTAATTATGCATAATCACATCGTAAAAACGAAACTTCAAAAAAACGAAACGAGATTTAACAAAAATTGAGAAGTGACTATTCAAAAGCATATTCTCTGATTCCTTTATTAACCAGTTATTGGAACAGTGTTGGAAAATAACGCTCGTAACTTACCTAGCTACAAAAGGTCTCACATTGTGATTGAACCCGTTACTATCTTTGTCCTGATTATACCAGATCACTTTTTTCCAAGAAAGGCAAAACTAGAAGGAAGGACACAACAGAATGTGGTCGTAATTTTCACCTTTTTTTTCACTGCCATTATAAATCATATATGTCGGCGGTAAAGGATAAAATCGTCCATAACAAATTCTGGTTCTACAATAAGTATTTTTCCCGCGGCTGCACACAATAAGATCTAAACCAATTGTTGTGACTAGATCTTCTCAATCCTTTCAAAATACAATTTTATTTTAATTTCGACGTCGATGACTCAATTCCACTTTAAAATGTTAACTTTGATCAGTAGATCTCTTACTAGCCATATAAACTGCAATATATGTGTGTAATATATTTAATTGCACGACTCTCGAGTGTATAGCTCCGTTGAAAAGGATTACGTAGTCCTAAAATTACTAACTGGTTCATTAATAGAAAATACATTTTCTTATAAAAGCAGAAATTCAAGATTATCGGACGTTATGCGCTAGAGTAAAGTAAGACAATCATTCACTTATCAGCATCATTCAGTATAAGTAGTTGCTTACACACTCATCTCTTTTATTAAACACATTCCCACTTCAACTTAAGTAAACGTAATAAACAATGATTATCGATCTTAATCGCAGCCGCGATAAACTTGAGTTTTCGGTTCTAAATCATCTAAGCGGCGAAATGATTTATGAACTTCCCGTATGGTTTGTAAGTGTTATACATCTCGGAATTGGTATACGATTTTGTTACGACTACGCAATAAAATAATATATTACGCTAATGCACCGATTAATACTGTAGATACTGTGGATATTGTAGATATATGATTCGTGTACCGTGCCGTGATTTATGTGCCGTTGAGATATCAACTTATTATTCCGTATTAATATCAAATCTTTAAAAAAAATTGTGATACATATAAAAATATAATGTAGAAATCCTATATATTTTATTAATAACGTATTAAACTTCAAAAAAATTAATAAATATTAAAATGCATAAATATTATCTTACCACTTAACAATTTTTTTGTAAAGGTAAACAATTATCTGAGAAAAAGAATGAAAAAAAAAAGAATTTAAGCAATTGTTTTATTAGACAGCGCAAGTGAAAATAATTACATGTGCAAAGGAAAATTGAGTTATTTGGTTGATATTATTATTATCATCACAGGACTTGTGTAGAAAATTACGAATTTCAATATCTTAAAATTCTAAGTCAGCAGATTTAATTACAACCTGTCCAACTTAAACAGTAAATAAATTTACGTAATTAAATTAAATGTTAAAATATTTTCTGGACATCACATTTTATAATTCATTGCAATAAACAAATTTAAATGTAATAAACAAGTAAATATTAATTTTCGTCTGCCGTTAGAAGATTAGAAATCAAGTCTATCTTCATAATGGAGTAGACAAGTTTTTCAAAAATGTATAAAACCAGCAACAGCGTGCCTTATCGAGAAGGTGGAGCTACAAGAGTCGGCTTCCCTCTCTTTCTCTGGTTCTCTTTTTGTAGGCGGGCGACATTCCTACTGTTCGGCGACGTTCTCGTTGGACACCATTACGTTGGGTGTCGGATGTAGATTGGTCGTTCGATGCCGCTGGTAGGGGCGGAGCCTACCACAGGTCCCCACCAAAGAGTGTGTCTGTTGGATTTACTCCTCAGCTAGTAAACGTTGGAGTTTCGTTGTCAGTTCAATATCGATATCGGCAACACGCGTCCGTCGGGCACTAATAATAACGTTCATAACGTTTCATCTGTGCCGATTTTCGTTGTTTGTGTCACTAAGTGTATCGTGCATGTATAACAATTCACGTTAATCTACAAGCTTCTTTGGTGATGCCAGTTACATGTGTTTAAAGAAACAGAAACGGAAGTTATTTGTGTTCAAAGAGACAGGAGCAGAAATTACTTTTGTGTTTAAAGAAACAGCTCCTACTGTGTAAACCAAGTTCAAGTTCGCGGGAACCGACATGCCATCGTTTCGTGACGATATTATCTCTGGAGAGTCCTCAAACGCCATATCAAATCTCAGCAACATTGCGAACATGATGCCGCACTACAATCAGACGAGCCTCGCGTATCGCCAACAACAGCAACAGGTCGCTGACAACCACCAACAACATCAATTGATAATGCAGCAGACGCATCAGCAAACGTCGACGCAACAGGTTCAGCCGCACGCCGCGGTTGCGGTTGCGGCCCCCGCCGCCATTGAAGGGACCCAGTACTGGTACGGATACCCGTCCCGGGCCATACCCGCGACGCCAGCGTTGCACCCCCAGCATCAGCCGAGTCCGATCCCTCCGCAGTTTTTTAACCCCGAGATGCTATCAGGATGGCACTACACCACCCAGTACTCACCGTATCTGCAGTATCAACCGCAACATCTGCACTTTCAGACGCAATCGCAGCAGCAGCAGCAGCAGCATCACACGCAAGAGCTGGAGCAACATTCACCGTCTGAACAGCGCATCCAGCAGCACTTGTCCCAGCCACATCTGCAACAGAATTCACCGCCCGAGCAGCTCTATCAGCACTCGTCCCCGCAGCAGCACCTCCAGCACAGTTCGCCGCCCCAACAACTATGCCAGCAGCATCCGTCGCCTCATCAGCAGCACCTACAGCAGAACTCGCCGCCTCAGCTCTGTCAGCAGCACAGTCAACAATTGACCACTTCATCGCCACAGCAGCTGCAGCAAAATTCTCCGCCGCAGCAGCATACCCAACCGAATCCATTGCCGCAGCAGCGTGTTCTCCAGCGGTCGTTGCCGAAGCATCACCTGCAGGAGAGCTCGCCGCCGCAATTCTTCCAGCAAAACTCGCCGCCGCAATATCTTCAGTCGCAGATACCGCCGAGGGAACAGGATTATGAAATTTCCTACAAACGACGGATGTTGAAGTGGAGCATCAGAAATGTGAATATTGAGACGCTCCGTAATCAGTATCCATCAGCGACCGCCGCAAGAATGAATGGCAACGTAGACGGCAGTATGAACGGCAGTGTGAACGGCAGTCTGAACGGTAGCATTAACGGCAGCAGCAACAGCAATAACAGCAATAACAGCACTTCACCTACAACATCACCGAATTTCCATATGCCGTATGAAGACTTGTCCTGCACGTCTCGCAACATGAACCTATCGTCCACATCCGGCAATATAAATCTGCTATCGACAGGCATGAACCTACCATCCACATCTAGAGACATGCCATCCACATCGAGAGATATACCGTCCACACCAAGAGAAGTGTCGTCCACATCGAGACGCCACCAATTATATCCATCCCATAGAATTCAGGGGAGAAGGAGTCCGTACGAGTGGATGAAAAGGCCGTCGTATCAAAGTCAACCTAAACCAGGTTAGTAAAACATCACTGAGTTTCTAGCATCACTGAATCTTCTTTCCATTCACTTTCAAGAAATTAAAAAAAAAAGATATGACACACAAGAATAGAAATTTAAAATTTAATCTTAACTTGGAAAATTGGCAATTGCATGACTAACAAACGCTGCCAATTTCGAACACTGAGAAAATACATTCTCGACATTGCTTGTCGTTTAATATTTCTTAAAAATTCTGTATGCAAAAACAGTTATTGATTGTAAAATTTGGAACGGATAAAATTGAAATTGCCGAAAACAATTGACTTGAGATAAAAGAATTAAATGTTTTATTTCTTCTCAATTATCTTTGTCGACATACTATATAAAACTGAATATTTTGTATAAAATTCTCATTTATCCTAAAAGAAAGAAATTTATTTACTATAAAAAATTTTGTAATTATAACAAAATGTATAATGTGTGAAATAATGGTGCAGATACTTTTCCTATATCTTTTTCAATCTGCAAAAATTCGGCAAAATTTAACAAAATTTAATATTAAATTTGATCATTATTGAATATCAATTTGGTTCATTTTACAGCATAATTGATAAATATCAAATTAAATGTATATTGTAAATTATATGTATATTATAGGCTATTTCTCTCTTTTTATTTATTTCATAAAATTGATTTTAACCTGTTAGAAATGAATTCAACAACGTGAATAATGAATGATGAAGAGTGCGCCGTCGGAATCATTTTATATCTCGATTTATTCACTTCTTTTTTCGTGATCCCACTTTATTTTTATCTTATCTTGCAATTGACTAAATCTAACGCAATTTACGTGAAAATTGTATCACAATTAAACAATTTAAATTTTAATTGAGAGATGAGAACAATTATAATTTAGAATATACATGATGTTTCTAATATAGTTCATCAAACTTTATCAGTACGTATAAATATTTTGTTCATTATATAAGCGATAAAATGATAAAGCCCACAAATATATTCTTTTTGAATTATATAGATATTTTTGTTAATAAAATTAAAACCAAATAAATTGTCAAAAATGTAGTTATCTGTCCCAATATTTTTTTCAATAAAAAAAGTAAAACACGAATATTTAAATTTAATCAAGTTCAGAATTTAAAAAATTGAAAAATTATCGTTGAAACAATATAGAAATTCAAAAGACATATAAAGAAATTTTAAACATTCTTTTGATATTATGCATGTATTTTCTGAGAATATATTTGTTAAATTTTAAAATATTTTAAAATCTATAGATGCAGACTTTTTTGTATCAATAAATTTTTTATTTGAATGTCAATTTGATATTAAAGAAACGATTTTGCAGAGATCACGATTGCGATTCGCGTGGCCGAGCTTTGCCCATGAATACTTAATCTTCAGTTTCAAGTGCTCGATTAAGAAATCGGATTAAAAAGCCACGTGACAAAGTTACGTACTTAACGAGAAGTTCTTTCGTGCATATCGCGCGCGGTCATAAACACGTCTCCACAGCGGTCTAGATACGGCCATGTAAACACGGTAACGGACGAGCAAACATCTAATTGCTCTCAAATATTTGTGAGATAATCCCCTTCCTTCCCTCCTTCACTTCCTCTCATCGTCCACCTCAATTTTTCATCGGACTCGAACGAAAGTCTCATCCGTTCGCACGGAACGCGTCCTGAATCAACACACGCGACAAGAAAGAATTAACTCTCACTATGTTTCGCGGGCCCGTAATTCGGTATACAGCCGTTGAAAATCCGTTCAATTTCCCCGCTTGACATAAATGCATATGAGGAGATAGCTCTTTGATGAAAGAGATGTTCTTTCCATTGTTGCAGCATGCAACATCGAAACTGTCGGCAGCGCGGATTCAACGTCGCCAATAAATGAGCTCTGTTGTCGACTTGAGATTCTCGGTACGATTTATAATTAATTAATTGTCGTGTACGATATTACTTTTGATGTTTGCATGCGTTACAGTATCTCGATTGTGCATGCAGCTCGTGATTGTTCTTTGTTAGAAACGATTCTCTAATTTCTAACTGGAGATATACGTCAGTTTGCAAATGTTTTTGAAAATGACTGCACAATTATGAAAAGTAAGATATTTTAGAGAATCTGTAGATTTTTTGAATGTGTTTTTCATGTATACAATGTATCGTGTACATAAAAAAAATCGTGTAATATTTTATATTGACTGACATGCTAACAATGTTACGCCAAAGACGTTAAACGAGAGATTGATTGATTTTAGCAATCGAAGGTGACAACATTAGTCATTTTTAGTTCAACAGGATCGTAAATTTACATATCGGTTTAGCGTGTAAGTAAAAATATTCTCGCGGAAGAGGGTTTTTTTCTGAGCAAGGCATTTTCAGATATATAATCTCTATTCATCAATCAGGTACATATGCTCTATGATCCCAATGAAAATTTTTCGCCATGCATTTAAAATCGAAATAGTGATAATATGACAGTTTTGCATTTCAAATATTTACTCGTACACCATTTATACATTTAATACAGTTTCTTCCAGTATTTCCGGGTAAACTCAGGTACTCATTTAAAAGTAGTATATGCATATCAAAGATACATTTTGAAATTGTAAATTTCGGATATTCTTTTTTAAAGAAAGTCGTAAAACTCCAGAGTAGGGAAAGTGGGGATGAAAGAGCCAGGTCTTGAAAGACCCATAAAATTTTCCTTAAAATCTTCGACATGGTATAATGCGACATATTTGTAACCGACTTAAATGTTTGTGAATGACAGTTATTTTTTACCGCTATACATCCATTCTTAAAAAAGGCATGTTAAATCGAAAGTATTGTTACCTCTTTTCTGCGATGCTGATTAGTTCAAGATCCGGTTCTTTCATGCCCATTTTTAACCGCTATCGGGATTAACATGCCAATTCAAACTATTTTGTCCCAAATTCCGAATTATCCCTCGCCTAATGCACTTCGTCCATCAGGCGCTTCGCAGAATCCACCCTAATTCTTCTCCTTCGTCGCCGTCTCTCTTCTGTTCTCTTATTTGCATTTTACCTCACGCGCGTGCAGTGAGTACGCACCTTAAGTACCTTGAAACGAGCGTCCCGTACCTTCCAGCGGCAATTACCTGCGCTTTATGGTTATATTGCGGGCAGAAGCCGCATGGCAGAGCCTCTCACCACGACACAAAAACGCGAGGCGTGCATTACAATTTCGTGAGGGACGGCCTCATGCATGCGCTTTCTCGTTCGCGCATCGCGAATCGCCGCCGTTCGGTTCTGTTCCGTTCCGTGAGAGCGATCCTCCGTGAGCACGCGATTTCTACCACTTTTATAGCACCTTCGTCTGGCTACAATCCTCTTATCGACGCGATTAAAAGTAAACAACAAAGAGGAAAGATTTAATATCACTCAGGTAAAGACATCCCTATTATTCCTACCGTTAATTATGGAAAGTGATCCAACACATAAAAAAAATTATTAAAAGTGAAATAGTTAGTCCTTTATTATGTACGATTTTTCTTAATGGTTAATGAAACCTAAGATCTTTTCCTTCAAGACATCGCGTATCTTGTAGTACGACGAATGATTTCATCATTCAGTTTGCAAGCTTTAACGTCTTCTTTAGAAAATGGTACTGTTTGTTGTGTGAAATGGATGCCACCTATCCGTGACTAAAACTCTTCATTACGGTCGAGTGTTTTGACAGCAGCAAGATCAACGGTAAGATCGATACATTGTCGAGCCTCTGGTTAAACCTTGACCTGCGCTGATCCACAGCGGAAACCCTCGAGACACGAAAAGTCCATGAAAGTGTTTGGTGTTACGCGATTCGACTCGCAGCACGCCATCAGACATCTGCAGTTTTTCGTCGTGTTAAACGATTCATCATCGGCGTCGCGAGTTCAGTCTCGAAACCGACTTGATGAGAATTATATGACTGATGTAAAAAAAAAATACCGATGGGCAGGAGGATTTAAGAAAGCGTTCACGAGGCGACTCGGCTGGATACTCGATTAATTCAGCTCGAGACTCAATTGACCAGGACACAGTTTAATAGAATGGAATCCAACCGTGAGAGGCGTCGAAAGATTTGGAGATTTACGGAAACCTTTCAGCAAATAGCTTCGACACTTTTGACTACATGATGGACATATGCCAAGGTTATCTAATATTTTTAGTTATTTTATGATAATGTTCTTCTTCTTGTCATCGCTCGCTGTAGAATTTGAATGCCGAGATTGCAAGACAGTCACGTCTAGAAGCTGTTGAATTCCTTTTGGCCACGCGCTCCGCAGGTATACGATGGAATTCTCTATAATTTCTGATCTTTTGTCTGCCTATGTTTGCTTGTAAGTTGTTGTTCGTCACTGATTCTAGAATGAAAGAAGGTGTTAGTTCATTTAATGCATATACGTGTTTTTTTTTCATCAATTAGCACATAGAGTTAACTTTTTATCCTCTCTTAGCTTTCAATAATTTTCTCTTTTTTGTGCATTATACATTTTATTCATATCCGTAAATAATTAAATGTAAGATAAAATAGAATTCTTTAAAAATTCGCTAAATGTGATTAAATTAAACTCGCTTGTTAGTACGATTGTAACAAAGATTATAATTTCGAGTTATTTATAATACATACATATATATTTATGTATTGTATATTTTTCCTTTTTCTTTCTTAATATTTTATAACTTGATAAGATAGATTTTTAAGATATTTTATTTAAGATATTTTATAATGCTTGAAACGTTTTGATAAAATTTAGCGAATGAATATTCTCAGATTTAATTTGAATTTCATTACGGCATCGGTTTTTTTTATAAAATTTAATATTATGAACACAAATGATAATAAATATATTTGTTAAGTAATATTATAAGCGTTATAAAAATATTATCGAGCTACATGAAATATTAAAAAGAGAGAAAGGAAAAGTATTTTCAAGTGCTGCAGTAGAATAGATAGTCGCAGTTACATCGCGACTAAACCGCTACCAGTGTGCGGTAAAAAATCTCTGTCTCCCTCTCTTTCTCTCTCTCTCTCTCTTCGTTCGCAGGCACTTGATATGCGATATACAAATGCGAGGTGGCACAATAGAGGTAATTGTGACGCCGTTGACGAATGGCACCCGCGCGAGTCGGCGCGCGGCTCCGGCTAGGCCGACACGAGATATCGTCGGGGGTTGTCAAACGCCCGCAGGAAAAGCGGGGCACGCGCTTTTGCCATTCCGCGGCGTGAAATGGAAGAGCAAACGCTATAATGGGGTGGCAACGAGTCCCAGGAGCACCGTTTCTTCGCCCCCTTCTCGCTCGCGTCTTTCTCTCTACACGTCTCTCTGTCCTCCCGCATCTCGCAGCCGTTCGTAAAATCCGTCGCATTTCCTCTCGCTCTCTCTTCTTCTCCGTCGCGTTCGTTCGCATTTCGTGCACGGATACTCCGGAGAAATAGCTCCGGTGGATTCGTTCGTTCGAAAGTATAGACAATGATGGGTCCAACGAGCTAGATACATTTTAAGAAATCGTTCTGATGCTCCACTCGCGATTGACAAATTTTAGCAAGCGATAGTCTGTACGCGTCATATTAAAAATTGAATGACTAGAAATATTTCTGATGTTAATTATTTTAGACTAGAGGCTTGATTATAAAATTTCGATTGTTGTCTTCTTTCCGAGTTAAAAAGAATATCGCGAGCTATTGAGAGCATCTGATACATCGTGTATTGAGAGAGAAATATAGTAACTTTTGACTTCAACCACGATTTTATAATATTTCTAACGATAATTATGGTTAACATAACGATGCATATAGTTCAGTTAATTATATTTATTATTAGAATATTAGAAATATTACAAAATTATGGTTGAGGCAAAAAGTAATTATATTTTTCTCTCAGGGCCAATTTCACCAACTACGGTTAGACTAACCGACGGTTAAAGTTAGCAACTCTGCTATAGATATAGGTCAATAGATTTTAAAATTTTGTCATACTTATAACTTGAAATTTTAATGGGTATATCTAGTCTAACGGTGGTTGGTGAAATTGGCCCTCAGTGTGGTCGCGATCGGCGTGCTGCCGAATAATCGGGGTGCGATATCGGCAAGATGAAAAACGCCGACGGTAATCCTTCTCTAACTCTTATGGCTCTACGTGGTCCGTGCGTGAAACGAAAAAAAAACCGACGACTTGCCCTCTCGTACAACAGCCTGTACACTGTACAAACCATTCGAGACTTACACGGACTTCTCCGAATGTAAAAAGTTCAACTTGGAGTTGCGCAAAGTTGCTCCGTTAACCGTGAAAAAGTTCGAGAAACTAGAAACATCGATTTCTTAAATCTCCCCTTCGCGTCGAATGTTACTACAGCGAAAGAGCAAATCACATTCACCTTCAATATTAAGTAAATTTTTTTATTAATAATTTATTTTCTCTTTTTAGGGTTAATTACATTTATATAGTTTTGATTAAAATTATTGATAGTGCTAATTATTTAGATTATCATTACAAAAATTGTACAGTTACGAAATTTAATTTGCTACTTCTTGCGAATATAATTTACTTATGTTTGCCATTAAATGAATTCTGATTTATTTCATTATTAATTGTATATTACATGCTGAATTAATAATTCAGAGTATTGTATCACGATACTTTGAAACATTTTAATTCAATATTTAACTTTATTATTAATCATTCATCTCTTTCATTGTTACGACAAATATGCTATGTATATACAGCTTTGATTAAAAAATTAATTGGTAAAATTATATAGATGATGCTAATGGTTTTGCATTTTTGCAGTAAGAATTACATAATGAGATTTAATTAATTGCTATTCTATGCGATAATATTTGTCTTTAAACAGTTTATGCTTTCAGTTCAGTTTTTATCATACAGAATAGTACAATTTCGCTTCGCGATAAAAATTGATTCGGAATCGCAAAATTATTTTTGTGAGTGTAGTGCGGCGAGCGCACACGAGAAATCTATCGCAATTAAGGCCAGTACCGAATACAGTTTGGAATTTTTTTTTTGATTCGATTACAATCTTCAAAGATAAAGAGTCTGCCTTTTGATAAGGTTTAAGGATGTTTCATGTATTTGTTTACGTGCATCAGGCTGCGCGACGTTTGCTCTTAACATGTCAAATATTTGCACGTCTAACAATACGTACAGCGTAACAGAAAAAAAGAGAGAAAGAGAAAAATCCGAACTACATTACGTGATATCACATTGACGAAAACCATGGCGAACGCTGTCTAATATTTATTCCTCATTTATCTCGTGTAATTTTTTGATATAATTTTTTTATATTTTTTATTCTTTATTGATATAATAGAAATTTAAACTAGGCATTATGCAACGCGAAGTAATCAATTATTGCGAAAAGAAAATCTATCCTAGATGACTATAATTTTTTCTTGAGCAAAAGAAGACCGTTATTATGCAACTATTCGTTCTTAGATTTTAGAGTTTTAGCCAAAATTTTAGAAATTAGATATAGTTTGTAGTTTATATTTAGCTAATATTTTTAAATATCTACAATACTTTTTTTTTAAGAAATAGAGCGAATTTAATTTATTTGAAAAAGAATTGATGCCTTTTTTATACATATTAATTCTTTTTTCTCAATTACATCTTGATGTAATTAAATGAATGAGGATTTGTAGCTTACGTTTCAAAATCACAAAGTTAGAAATCAGATTGAAAGTCCCGGTAGCGGATAAGATATAGTGGTTAATAGTGAATATATGTGAAAATCGATTTATTATATAGCACGTCTCACATGATGGGATGTGTAACAAAGACGTGATTTAAGCATTATCATAGATACGGAGAGCTGGAAGTACCCGCGATAACGATCTCTCAATCTCATTCCGAGTAGATGAAAACTCAAAACCAGACAGTCTGTAATATATTGCTGCGTTATTTGAACAGATTATACGGATTTAATCATGAACGCGCACCGCATGCGTCGACATGTATGTCGCCTAAACGTCAACGTATCGCCTAATTCTTCAAATTCTCATTGTTTACATTGCCTCACATGAATTTTCTACACAATCGTGCATAAGAAAGACGTCTTACAAATAAGATAAATCTTCGTAAGAGACTTATATAAAGATGTAGGCATGTAGAATTCGTTTTCTAAAACGCATGTAAGTTTCAGTTCAAAATCCATATTTTTCTTTAAATATGTTTATATAGATTATTTTATATACATAAAGTAATTAAAATTATTAAATTATATATATAAAATTTAAATATATGATTTTTTTATATCAAAAAAGATTTTGTAAAAAGCTTTTCCTTGGCTCCTAGATCTCTGGCCGACATATTTTTACGAAAAATCGCATTTCGCGAAATTCTCAATCAGAAAATTAGATAAAAAATTAATTAATAATTTATTTTGTAAATTGGAAGTTTATCTTTGGTCTCTCTTTCATATCAAGATTTAATTTCGCAATCATTGATTTGAAAAAAAAAATATATAAAGAAAGTTCAAAAAGAAACAAAGTAATCTCAGATCTCGAAGATTATCAAGTATCTGATAGAAATGGATGTCAATTCGATTTTATGAATTTCTTTCATAGAAGCCCATTTTTATGGATTCCCGTTTGACTTTATTATTTATTCTTGCCAGCCTTGTTGCGCATCCTTGCTACGAGGATATCCTGCGATATCAGCCATGTTGGCTCAAACTGTAGCCATTCTGTATACGGACGAAAAGTCTAAGGTCGCTAGCTTATTCGTAACGCCGTGAAGGCCTCGGAGTTGCCTTATCGAGGAGTGGTGGATTAACGTGCACGCCTTTGATCTCGCCGGCGGAGCCTTATCTAATCGTGTCCCTCTCTCTTAAGCCATCTCTTGCCGTTCCCACATACACATATACACACATATATACACACACTCATGTCCCTGTTTCCCGTTTCTCTCTCTCTCTCTTTCTCTCTCCATTCTGTATTTTGTGCGCGTGTTACCGCCAAGAACACCATGTCGTAAGAAACGCATTCACACTGTGCGATTGCCAACGCACCTCTTCTTCTTTTTGTCGCCTTCTGGCGCGTTATTTTCTCCCATGAGAAATAATCGTACTTTACGTTATTTATTGCAAATTGTAGATTGCACATCTGATTCTGCGAATGTCGTTACTTCAAGTTACCGCAATTTTGTACATGTATGTGTACATGAGTTTGTATTATCCTTTTTCTTTATGTATAGTAATTATGATTACCATAAAATATACATTAATCCGCATTAGAAGGTTAATGGCCGTCTTATTCTCCTTCCATATCTTCTAACAATTTTTATGTGTTTAAAGCATGATTATAATCGTTTTAAACGTAAGTTATTAATGTGAGTATTATATATTTAATATGTCTGGCGTTCTATTTATTGATGTTTTATTAAAAATTTCAAATTAAAATTATTATTGAGATGCGAGACAAGTAGATAAAAGGTAATATATACAATAATATGTAGTTATCTTCTTCAATTGCCATTTTAACATTTTGTTTTTGTATTTTAATAATTTATACTATAGCAGCTCTAAAGTAATCAATTTGCCTTACTGAGAAAAATAATTACTGTAAATTGTAAATGCGACTGTTTTCACATTATCTCTATTTCAAATTCTCTTCTTTCTTACTAAATATAATCAATATAAATATTATTTTAGAACCAAATTAAATTTATGTTAAACGTAATTCAGACAAATATTATTTTAATATGTCTATTTAAGGTTACTTGTGATTAATAACATTTTTCATTACAACACGTTTCGCGCGACATCTTAAATGAAACGAATTGTTTACTATAATCAGAATATTTTCGATAAAAATTTATACTGTTTCTATCGGTTTTTTTTATATCTTTCTTTCAATTGAATCTATTACATTGACTGTAATATATTAATGTTATTTGCAAATATAGAATTGGCAGGCGCGGATTATTTATATTTCACTTATCTTCTTGCGGAATGACTAATGCAAATTGCTTCTCACATTTCTTAATTTGACGTGAAATTAAAATTACGAAATATCCTTTATTTTATTAATGTCGCCACGCGGTATACGCGCTCGCTGAAAACGTTATCTCTTTAACGCATTATTGACAAGAGAATCAGCACGACAGATATTAACCGCGTAATAACTCCGGCCGTTATCTGCCTCTTTTTCAGGGAAGACTCGCACAAAAGACAAATACCGAGTGGTCTACACGGACTATCAAAGACTAGAACTCGAGAAAGAATTTCATATGAATCACTATACCACAATTAAACGCAAAGCGGACCTCGCAGCTCAGCTCGGTCTCACGGAGCGTCAGGTAAAAATGTCTATGTCCCTTGAACCAGTGAAAATTCTCGAATTGTCACCGCGGAACGATCGCCCAATGTAGCCGTCTCTTTTACAGATAAAGATCTGGTTTCAAAACCGACGGGCGAAGGAGCGGAAGCTGTTGAAGAAGCAGCAAGAGCAATCGAGAGAGCGGCAGATGAGGGCGCAGGATGTCGTGGCGGCGGCCGCGGCCGCGGCCGCGGCCTCCACAACGATCGAGGCAATGGCTGGTGGTATCATGGGTTACGCCACCGCCGCCGGCACGGAGATGGGTGGGATGCTGGGCGGTCTGATGCAGACCAACGAGAGCACCCCGTCCGCACCGCTCGCAGCAACGCCGACGACGTCGACGTCTCTATCCACGTCGCAGCCTGCGTCGCAGCCCACGTCGCTGCCCACGACGCTGCCTATGCAGTACGCGGGCCACTCTAATCCGATGTAAAGGGCTCCGCGCTGTCGAGGACTTGCCGGAAGTTCGGACGGCTCGCAAGGCGGGACGATGAAAGCGGACGACGGTGAGGTGCCCGTCGTCCGTCCACTTCCCAACCCAACGTACAAAGGACGTCGCGAAGAACAGACAGGCGAACGGACAGAATAATTAAGACCGCGTAAGGTAATTAAACGTAGCTCGCACATGATACACAACGGTCTGTGATAAACGACCGTTATCGAACACGGATCGTCCGTGGATTACAGATCGCGGATACAAACGCTTTGATCTCACTAATCTCGTCGGGTTCACGTCCACAGCGATCCCCGTTAATATGACGGTCGTGCTTCAGTAATTTGCGCTCTACGTTCGTTAATTCCGCAGGAGTTGAAGCCGGAAGTGAATGTCGAATGTGGACCGCATGGACGCCTTCGCACTTGGCAATTCCGAATAGAATCTAAATGTATCGTGTATCTAGATATATTCATGCAGCCTATTACACGATCGCGTTTCATAATTGTACCTGGATATTAGAGGGGATTGAGGGAATTAAAAACAGAGAGTCTGTTTGACTATCCCGATAATAGGGAGATCCAACCGTCTGCGCGAATCAAGAGTTACGCGCACAGTCTGACGTTTAGTTTTAAGGGATAGTAGTATCCGAAAATAATCGAGTTATCCAACCAAGCATATTAACTCTTTAACTTTAACGCATGAGAGCTCCTTTGTCATTTACGGAGGAAAATACGCCGCAATTATGACATTGCACGAATTTATTATCTCTATCGGCACAAAAACGACGTTGTAAGTTAACCGCGAGAGCGTCATAAATTTTACTTGCCTTTACTGCAACTGTTTCAATTTCTACCAAAACTATTTAATACGCACATTATTACATATATAAATAAATATATATTAAATATATATTATTTTATATTTAAATAATGCACAGAGAGAAGATATGCACAGAGTTAAAGAGTTAATTGAACTCGGATCGGATTCAATTTAAATGAAAAGAGATCGAAGGCTGGATGCTCGAAAATTTTGGATAACACTCGTATATCACTAGTCAACGCAATTTACGGCGCTCTTAAATGTTAAAATGCAAGGTGCACGCTATGTACACGGGGCGATGGAACGTGTACATGTTTAGGTGTAGACAAAACGTGCGCATGACATCACACAAATTAACTCTTTCTTCCGTTTGTTGTGATTGATCGTTCGTTTTCTGTATCGACATTATCCGTGCGTGCAAAAGCACATATTTTCACGTTCGTCACGGCGCGTATTTTTCTTTTTTTTTAATTTTTTTTTTAACTAACTTCGATACCGTTCCATTGTAATTCTATGCGATTTATTACATTGAGTAACTATATATTTTTTTTAATCGTTTCGTATAAAAACCAATAAATGAGTGTTCAGCTTTGATCATGCTAATTATAAATCGATGATGGAAAAAATATTAACAATTACCGGTGCCGTTTATATACGACGATCGGGATTTGCCATGATTTTAGGACGTACCCGTGAATCATTGAATAGCGCGAGCTTTTCGCTAATATACTGTAAATACGTACATTTGTATATAAACGTGCTGTAAATAAAATGAAATTGTAAATTATGAAATTAAAAGGGATATGTGCCTTAAGGTAAAGTAAGATCGAATAATGGATAATGTCGATATGAGGATAATCAATTTCTAATTCGATACCTTAATATAATGGCATAATATAATAGTGTTACATTTGTTAATAGCAAAGCAGGTATTGCTTGAATATTACGATAACATCCGCGAAGTCTATATTTTCCCTAGACTTTCCGTATATTTCTTATAGTGAATATTTACATAACAGAAATGGTGATCGCATCGACGGAACGCTATCTCCATAATTGTAAAAATTAGCAGATAATATTGTTCATTGTTTTATAACGTGAGAAAAGTAACGATGTAATATTTAAATCTCCGATATAATAGTTAAGAATAAATCTTATCTGTTATAATCTTTTTTTTATCTATAAGAATGTTTTTTATCGCTGCAATCCAAAAATTGTCAAATCTTTTTTGGATTATATTGTTATAATAATGCCGTTTTCGTGGACGAAAATATCCTGCGTTTTTAATTCATTCTTTAAAAATATACAAAGTGATATTGTTAACATAATATTTATAGAAATGTGATTCATTTCTGTCCAGTATTTTATAATAATAACACGTATTGTAATAATATAATTTTTTTGTAAATAGCCACATATATTCCTGCAATGAAACTAATGGAATTTTCAATTGTCCGAGCCATCTCTTTGTCAATTTTTAATAAATTATATATCTTTTACTCGCCTTTTGACAAATCATCTATTATTTAAACATATACAATTTTACACACTTCGCTCGGTAATAAAAAAATTGAAAGACTCACTATTTAATCTGCCATGCAACGCTGCTGCTTCATGTTGTTACACGATATTCGATCAAGTAAAACTAAGTGGACCTTTGTTCTAATTTTATTTTCCATATTTAGCCCGATGGACCAGAATTTACCGAGAGTTTATCAGATCCAGTCGTCACTAACATTAACACGCGCGCAATGACAAGAGATAAAACGAAGAGACGAGGACCAACTCAGCATGAGAATTAGTCGATCAAAGACATTGATGGTTGTAATGAGATTAACGCTTCTCGTCTCCGTCTTTTTTTTTTGCACACCAAACCCCTTCGGAGAAGACCGTATCTTTTCTGTTGTAAAAATTAACTTGTATCGTTCTTGGGCGATGCAGAGTTCTGAAGTTCTTTCGCAAAGATCGCGGATGCGAAGATAACACTGAGACGAAGAACAATGCGGGAACATGTCCGATGATATGTGTTTATTAATTCACAGTCGATATGATACTGACCGATTTTGAAACGTCCGGAAAGTGTAATAACATCAACGAGGATCTCTAAAACGTTCGCTATCGGGTGTACAAACTCTAAATGTGAATAATACGTTGCCAGATTTGTCAATTCGATTATCTTCTTCGTATTAGATACTTATATCACTCATTTAGTTGGGGACGACTAAAGTAGATAATTGAAGATTTATAGAATAATCGAAAAATAAAGCGATCGATCGTGACTCTGAACGACTGATTATCATAGAGATAACTTCATTCGTTTGATATCGAATACGATCGCTTCACGAGCGAATAAATTATGGATTCGAATATTACGTACAGTCCGAAGTAAAAAGGTAGCACGTTAATTTCCAATTGTTTTTAGATAATTACTGAAAAGCGCTGTATAGATATCTTCGAACGGAGCTTTTTGCGAATCAATTCCAATCCATCTTTATATATACATATAAACGTACTTTCAAGTTCGACGCTTTTTACATGCAAAAAGTTATGGTCCCCTCTAAAGGGATGAGAATGTATCTTGCATCTGCGATTATAACATTGTTAATTAGGCAGCGGTAACGCGATCGAGCTTGTTTTTCGAAATTCGTAATTTACAGCCGTCGGAGCATGTCGCATTCAGTTGAATTCTGTGTTATTTGTGTATCTGCACATTGACGGCTGCTCGCGAATCCAATCGAGCAACGATAAATGACAGTGAACTCGACTGATCATATGGAATTCATGTGCGAAACAAAGAATCTCACGAGTGCAAGTCGAACGAGGGCCAAGTGCCGAAGTATGCTAATTATTATTGTAATACATGTGGACGAATCTCCAGCTGGGACCTAAAAGTAGGTAAGATACATCTTAATAAGAATAAGATTTCTTTTTGATTAAAAAATCTCTAATGAATAAGATTAATTTCTCATTTATATGTGCATATGCATGCATACTTATAGGAAAGTATTGGAAAGTATTGGAATAAGAATAAAATATTAGCGCATCAATTGGATAAATTAAATAAATCTATTGAGCGTCGAGTCCATTTCAGACAATCTATAATTCATTGAAACATAATTTCAAAAATATAAATAATCAATACTGTACATACATGCATGTCCATTACTTTAATAATAATTGCAATAATGCTAATACTAACGAAATAATATATTAATACAAAACAGTAGTGAAGAAGTTAGTTAGTCGCGTTTTTTCTCGCGCTGTGAAAATCGGATGCGGCTATAAGCGGTCAGTCCCAGATTATCCAATTCACACTGCCGGTCTAATCCCGATTTAGGAATTATGGGGTGTGGAGTGTAGCCTTTAGCGAATTTTATTGTTTGCCGCTTCGCGACGGCCGCTGTCGCGCCATGGGCGCGAACGAGTCTCGTTAGAGATCGCGCGGTAAACACAAACGTAAAAACGCGTAATGCACTTTATGCGAGCACGCGAATCACCATCCCCCCGTTTCGGGTCCTATCCCATCCACGCATACCGCGAGCGCAGACGAAGGTGGCAACGAGTCCCGCGGGGGCACTGAAGTTAACTACCAGATCGATGTCCGACCCCAGTCCATCCTGTCCCCCTTCCTCCCCCTTTTTCCCTCCCTGAAACCAACCCCCCGACACTTCGCAATCGAGCTGGTCTGTCGCGACGAACCGAGAACTTTGCGCTTTATGTGACGCTGCTCGAGCCCGATGATTTCTTCCCGACGACGAGACGTCTCTCGGAAGCTCTCGATTCGTAAACACGATTGTCGCAATCGTGAGGTAATGGTTTTAAAAAATTACTCGGCGCGATCGCG
Organism: Tetramorium parvispinum; assembly: GCA_011638315.1. Classification (NCBI taxonomy): domain Eukaryota; kingdom Metazoa; phylum Arthropoda; class Insecta; order Hymenoptera; family Formicidae; genus Tetramorium; species Tetramorium parvispinum. The sequence goes on along the minus strand of VBVR01001518.1, from coordinate 7,706 downwards.
ATCGTTTCATGATGGATGGTGATAGAAACCACACGCGAAGAAACGATGAGAAATTTTTGTTTACGAATGCACGTCCCGGTAACTATTGGGACGCAGTGAAAAATTTATATTATATTCTTTCCTAAAATTAAAAGATAGATCTACAATACAATAAAATTAAGCTAATTATTTTACATCAAATGATTTTTATAAACTGAAATCATATAAATTGGTTGTATACATTATTATGTACCAACATAAAAAATAGAATAAAAATTTTTTAATATGTTAAAAGATTTTTATGTGTATATTCATATTTCGATAGAAATTCTCGAAATTATGAGAAATGTTCTACTTTTAATCATAGATTTATATCGCTAGTGAATGAAAGTAATTTTTTCTCATCTCATTAGAGGTGTCTCTCATTTTATTTTTCTATGTAAAAGAAATATATACTTTAAATATAATACCTATATATCACATATTTGATGGAAAAATATACGAATAATAAAATATTTAAAGAATTACAGAATTACAAAAGTATTATATACAATAAATAAATATCTAAATATTTAGAATACATTATTTTGTATAACATTTTTGCTCTGTCTGAATAAGTGTCAGAATAATTTCGTTAACAAACAATGCAATGCAATGCAAGGTCTCGGATGAATCTGACGATTGCGCCCGACGGAATGAGAAATGAGCGCTGCGGAAAATTAATGGACGTGCTGTGCATAACCGTATCTATGCTCCAATTACTGCTAGCGTCGATTATACGAGGGTTCGATGTAATATCTCGCCATCGGCGATGTATCATTGTTTTAGCGGAAGAGGAATGTGAGGGGATGTCACACCGCGGACGACATTAAAAATGGAGATGTATCGGAATTTTTGCATCGCCGTGTCTCCATTTGCTTCGAACTTATTTGCCAAGGACGATCGTAATAGAGGAATCATTAATTGTGATTTTATTCGCGTGTCTAGACAGATATCGTGAATACATAAAGATTTTTACAATAGTGTCGATCTCGCGTCTCATAAAATTTCATAATCTAGATTTTGACGACAATGTGATTTTTATTCGTTTACCCGCCGTAGTATTCCAAGAAACATTAATAGCGATTTGATGTTGCATGTTTTATGTATTACGCATGGCGTATCGAAGGTAGTGAATATTAGGTACAGCCGAAAAGAAGATATTCGGATTAAATTTATTCAGCGACGAAGTGCCGACAAAGGCCGCCTGCTCCTTTCCTCCTCTGCTCATTCTAAAACCGCGACATAATAAACAAAAATGAATATAAATTCTGAGGTGTGTAGTTATATGCTTTATTGATTATGCTAAAGGTGTTAATACGATGTTTAATAAAATTATTTATTTCAGTAAGAAAATGCGAAAAAAAAGAAATTGTATATTATACATATTTTGAAACATACATATTTTGTACATATTTTAAATTATTAGATAGGGCCCCAAATATTTGTTACACGTCTTCGTTTATGAGTTAAAATTATTAAGCTTCGAAATAAAAAAAAATACGAAAGTGTCCCACATTTGTGGCACATCTGTCCACCATTGTGCCGCATTGAGGAGAGGTACGGAGGTAGAGATACTTCCCTGTCATATTTTTCGGAACGCGAAGAGACTACAAAAGGCCGTAGGGACTGTCATGATATTCGCGGAACGCACGTGAAAACACGGCGTCAAAGATAACGGGGAAGGAAAACCGGGTGGAATAGAGACTGGACTCGAGGTGTATGCATCGGCGTCATCCTTTGGAATCTTCAAGGATTAAATTCTGAAAGGGAAGGACACCCGGTCGGCAACCTGCGCGTAATTGGAGACCCGGAGATACGTAACATGGGCTTCACGTAGCTTGTATACTTGGAAATTCCTCGGGTCTACGCCAACGTAAAGGTACCTTTTTGTTCGATTCTTGCCTGAGTCCAGTCGGCCCAAGTCGGAAACACCAAATAGATTTTATGAGGGGGCTATAAACTGCCGGAATCTCGATTCTCGAGTATCGATGGTTCCAAAGGGGCTAATCTGCGGATGAAAACTGTAATAAAACGTTCGCCCTATGTACGTACTTCGGAATCCTTTTGCGCATTCTTACTTAAGGTGGAGTAGATCAGGTATATTTTCTGTTCCTTTTCTACACGACTCCCGAAAAACTTGACGCGTTCGGTATGTTTGTGTGCTTCCTATGCAAATTGAATTTCTTTATCTCACTTGTCGGAGATTATTTAACTTTTCTGTCAAATTTTTTGTCTAAAAATTTTATCAAATTTTAATTTGCTAAAGTTCTATAGTGCATAATAAAATAACAAAAATTTATTTACTCTAAGTAAAATGTTCACAATATGTTGACACTTTTTTACACAGTTAAGTTTGTTGAAAACAAAATTTACTGTTACAGATTTTGAAGAAAGACAGAATTGACATAAGATCTGTTACCTTTGATAAGATTATCTTCGATAAGATTCAGCAAGATGTTAGTAGAAATAAAATAAAATATACTATTATTTATCTAAGACAGTTGATAACAGAAAATAAGCAGATCTAGCTGTCAAACGCAATCTGTTTAACAATGGATTATTGAAGCCAAAAATCGAGCAAATTTGTTTAGATTGGTCATAACTATTTGAACGAAATGATGATCACAAAATTTTTAATTATATTCTCCGATATATTAATAACATATATATTCAATTATTTAAATAATCCTTATTTAAGCAGTATTATCGTACTAGTTTACATTTACACAAAAGAATATATAACTGAAACAATATACATTATTTTATTTGAATAAATACTTCAATTAATCTAAAATATAATATTTTATAAAATTATAACTTAAGTTTTTAATTGGAGTAATAAATGAAGATAAAACTTCGAAATTTACAATTATTTTATTTATATATAAGATCAATGCATTATTTAAATTTATACATAAATTTATTATTTGATCAAAAGGAACGTTAGTTAACAAATTTTTAAATTTATTTCACCTGCTTCCACAATTTAAAATTGCAATTAATTATAAAAATTCCATTACATTTAATTTAGTAACATTTAATTAAATACAACTAGATACAATCAATAAGTAAAAAATATTTAAATAATATGAAAATATAAACTTTACAAAGCTTTACAAGAAGTTTTAAAAAACATCATAGACATAGGTAAAAATCATTATTTCCTTGAGTTTTATCAATAAGTTAACTTAGCGAATTTCTGGGTAAATTTTTAATTATTTTCATTATTGCATTATTTTATTTCTATTTTGAAAAATGTTAGAGAGAAGCTCACAGGCTGTGAAAAGCCAGAAAGCTGCCACACCGGTCCATTTCACAAAATCATTAAATCTCCTGCACACTACCGCCAACTGAGAAAGTAGATATAAACTACATAGCCACAGCTACCTTTCAAGACTGTTGGTAAACCATTCATCGCGTATATCCGTGCTACATCCACGAACTGCGACTCAGACACATGTTCCGTTTGCACATGTGTTATATTCTTAATCTCTGATATTTTGTTGATTTTATTATCTTAATTTTTACAATTTTCATAATCCCGAATTTTCAGAATCGTAATTTTTGGAAATGTAAAAGATTCTTATGAGGTAATACAACTTCTTTGCTTTTTTTTTTTTGATTCTTCGTTGGTTTTTGTAAATTATTTATATTTCCATGTTCTCAAATTTTCAAGCTTATCATTAATTAAATCTTGAAGCTAACAATAAAACTTTATTTGTTGAATAATTTCGAACAAATTTTATTTTGATAATCATAATTAATCATAATTTATCAAGTTAATCATATTTTAAAACTTAGTAACAGAGATATTTTTGACTTTGATTGGAAAATATATTATAAACAGAAAATTATGACAAAGTAATGCAAAAGAAGACTTTAATTAATAAAAACTTATTCGGAATTGATTGAGGAAAACCCGGATACATTGACTTATCAGAGCATTGTAGGATATATTCTCGTAATTCCGTTCTTTGTAACAAAAATAATAATACACACATACAAAGGCATAGACAGAATAATAAACGTTTTCCACTGATTAATACCCATGATATTTGTCCACATCATTAAATCATTTCTATTCTCGTATCTCTATAATTGCGAAGATGTACATCATAATGAGAAACTGTATAAATTTTGTAAAATGATTGAATACATATGCCGTAAATGCAAGAAATATCTGATTATTTATGATCGACTCTTCCGCATGATGTTCTTAGAATCGATGCAAAGTAGAAATAAGCGTAGAAGCAAATTATTTAAATTTTTCAAGACATATTCCAACTTCTTGCGTTTATACAAAATTGTTTATACAGATCTATTAAAGGCACTAAAGTAAATATGCCTTAAAATATATTAATGAATATTATAAAATAAAAAAGATGTATGTCAACAAGTGTTTTTTTCTATTTTAAACGCAAGATATGTCTCAGCAAATATTCCATACGGATATTTCATTATAGCAATGTTTCTGTGTTTATGTTTTACAATTACTATATAAAATATGTGGAAATATCTCAAGATAACATTTTGCGATTTTGATACAAGTGTCATTAGAGGCGAGATATTTCAATAAGTTTTCTGTGAAATAAATAATTCTAGATTTCATTAAACCGATTAAAAAAATTATTCCATATAGCGGAATCTAACTAGTTACTAAACGAATTAAATCACGATATCATATTTCTTGAAGAACTAATTCTGATGAGCACTGGAATCTTGTAAGGGAGCATTCGTAATATACTTATCTTGGTCTCAACACGTTAAATTGAAACTCGACAATAAATTAAAAATGCTAAATATCAGAATATTAAATTCAAATAAAACAGGTTAGCCAAATCCGCATACCTGCATTTAAAAAGAAAAAAATTAATATTTGGGTAATACTTAAGGAGAGCTCCCTCCTCACCGATTTCGCTGAATTTAGGCTTAATCGACGTTTTTGCGCAAAACGAACGAATCTGGCAGAAAAAAGGAATACCATTAGGAATACCATTAGGAATACCATTCTGGCAAACAAAAATAATATATAAATAACCCGCAAGCTTTAAAATTAAAAATTTTTAGCTTCAAGCCAAATATTAAAATAATACGTATGTATAATTTTATTATAAGATATATTAATTTTTTCTCGCATTATACTTTTCTCTAACATATCGTTTGCATCAAAAGTTGTCGAAAATAATTTAGTTTTACAAGATAATCTTCTTTCTTGATAATACTGTTGCGCTTTTTACTGCATTCGCGCAATCACGGGTCTGACTCGCGCACGTCGCGAAAGAAACGAACGTAATAAGAAGATCTCGGAGCTTCCGGCGAAAATGTCAACTCCGGAACGTAACCTGTCAAAATTTGACAGCTGCTCTCTGTTTTCTTTTCTTGCTAAGTAGCTTCTTTTTCTTTCTCGAGCTAATCATAGCGGATCAATAATATCGATTTCCGAGGTCAGTTGTTAACATATCCGGCGCGACGCTAAATTTTGGCTCGAAGACGAAGATCGTCCAAGCGGATGCAACAATATAAGATTTCTAACTTGCCATTCTCCTCGTACCGGAATTACGAACTTATACATTTACATATTCCTACTACTTTGTAATTGGAAATATCAAGGAAAAATGAAACAGAAAATTAATAATTTTATACATTCTCGATTTACTTTGTTTATAATACAATGTTTAAGCAATTACTTTTTGAGATTGATATTAAAATTTATACTGGAATTTTTCGGGAGGAAAAGTTGAAAAAAATAGTAATTTCTGTTTTGACATTTTTCTAAACAAAAATTAATTTCAAATTCATTAAAAAGCATTAAAAGTTGATTGGATTTTTTTTTGGAGATAATAATCGTGCACATTTTGTACAAGAAAAAGTAAAGCTTGCTCAGTTAAAGCATTAAATAAAAATCTAGTTTTTATAAATGTTGACACACCCACGTAGTATATAGGGAATATGATTAACTAAAGATTTTAATTCTTAGATTGATCACAGACGACGAAACTACGTGACTTGATTAAATGCAATGAGAGAAGGGTAAATAAAAAAGGATAATTAATAAAGGACAGGTAGAGAAAAATAAAGAAAAATTATTACGTGATTTTTCGAACGCATGCTTGCATAATTGTCAAATATGCATCACTGAGAAGGTATACTAATAAGTCTTCGGTTTTGCTTTAATCACAGTTGCGACGATGGCAAGCGTCACGGAGCGGGTCGTGATTCATGCCTAAGCGGATTCCCCGTTTTTCTTCCTTCTCAAGCGATAATATCCTCCTGTACGAGAGAGTGGCGCGCTTATCTCCTATTTTCCTCGTTCTGTTCGTTAGGCGACGTTTTACCAAGTGCTGCCACGGACAAGTGAAATGACACGACTCGACTCATGATTACCTCATCTCGCGGTACCCCACTACCGCGTCATCCGAACGCGTCTTCGGGCGGAAACTGTAAACGCTTTTCGACAGAGAACTGATCAGTCTTGTGAAGATTCAGCGAAGCCGTGGGAGCGTGACTTTATGAATTAGTACGTTGAACATCCGAAGCCGGTTGTCACAAAATTAAATACCGCTAGAGATTTCGGACCATCGAGAAACGCTTTAGAGTGATTTACTAAGTGTGATTCAGGAATAAATAGAAATAAATTGTAAATAAGTAAATAAGAATACGTGAACTGAAAAGCTATAACTAGTAAATAAATAAGAAAAAAAGTGAATTGAAGAGAATTATGACTCGATACATCCATGACATCCATAAGGTATTCTAGCGGGCATTATTAGCACTAGTATTCTGCAAATACGAGTGATACTGATATCGACAGTAAAAGAAAACAATAATACAGAATATTAAAGCGAAGGTAGACAGTCATACGTTAATTGCGTTAATTCCTATTAATATTTGAAAAATTTCTATTAAAATTTAATAAATATGTGATATTATATGTTATTCGCTATATTACCGGTTCGATGTTAAATGATCAAGTTGCAAGATGAATATGTGCTTGTGGAATGCTTAAGATACTGATTCGCACGCAGGTGTCTATTCGCTTAATGGAACCGTTCTCCTTCTAACAATAAGTGTAAACGTTGGAAACGTGACTGGAAATGTGATTGAAATAAATTACAGTCCCACAAAGAGAAAAAGTGGTCTGAGCGACAGACCAGATCAGTAGATCCTTATGTATTTTAACTCGCTGAATCCGAATCCGAAGTCAGAATTGTCAGAGAGGCTCGTTTTTCATCCCTACAAAACCTAACTTAATCCTATTGGTATGAATACCAATAAAAACATGGTCTCCTTAGATAATTAAAGAAATAGAAACCCCAAGTTCATACATTCGTAGTTTTTTTCTATATAAAATTTGATAAAAATGAATTTTTCAACAGCGAGAATAAAATTTGCACGATTTTTTCTTACAAATTGGATAGTTTAAACAATAGATAATGTATTATTGATAACATTACATCATTTTATTTATTTGTAGCTTCCTAAAACTGTTTTATTTATACGTGTATCTGTCATATTTGTCTCGTAGTGCAGTTTTAAATATAAAATTGCTCCTGTAGCGTAAAGCGGTCTACATTTCTTCGTGAGAACAGATCATAGGTTTAAAATTTTTATTCTCAAAATGTTCTGTTCTAATCTTTTAATTTTATAAAATTAATTGTTTAATATATAAAAATATATTTTACTAC
>VBVR01001517.1:0-25460 GCA_011638315.1 Tetramorium parvispinum | reverse complement strand
AATCAGCAATTTACATAAACTTCATTTACCATAATTATAAGATAACGTCGTAACATTACATCAACAGAAAATTAGTGCGCATTTAAAGTCATATTTTTTAAAATTAAATCTGTATATTGCTCATTACCTAAACGCTATTTTCGCGGTATGGCATTCACTATCTAATTAAAGATGCATCAATCATTTCACGTTTGACTAAATTTCTTTGAAATTTACGTAACTATTCTTTTGAAAACGAATCATATATTTCATAATATCAAGATATTGCCAACGAAATCAGAATAAGATTTATGTTTGTGATTAATAATTAATAAATTATGATTAATATTTAAATATAAACTATGTATATTTATATAAAATATAAATTTTAAAAAATTATTAAATATGTGTACGTAGTACTGTTATTTGTACGTCTTTTATCTGTTCTATAATGTTAGCATTTTAACAAATTATTTCCAAGTAATATCGATGCTTAGATATACTATAAAAAAAAAATATCGCTTCAGTGTCGATTTGACATCGATTTGACCAATTATTTATCACTGGAAAATGAATACGAATGTCTCCTCCCTGTTTGAAGTCAAACTGCAGCGCTTCATCATGGCTCTTCCATTTATAAAAGAATTCTATTAATTATACTTTTTAAATTATATTATTAATATTAGACTTTTAAAACGACCTATCTTTGTATCGCGACGGACTACTAGCTCACCGGAATCAGGGTTCGCGATGTGATTAGGTCAAGAGACACGAGACCTTGATATTCAATAAAATAATTAACTAAGTTTTATTTCAAGAAACGAAATAACATAAAAAAAAATACATCGACCGAGCCGTGGCGATGTATTATATAGAAGAGAACGCTCGATATATAGAAGAGAACGCTCGGCGGAGACAGAGTACGCTCTATCCCCTTTTTTCGTCATGGCCTTGGTCGGCACGGAAATCGGACAGGATAGTCGGGCCGAGAACGCTCTCATCCCCTGGTGTTTTCCGACTCTCTGCGGGAGAGGATGCCGACGATGAGTGATCTTTCGGTTCAGTCTGCCTTTTTATTACATCTCCTTTGGGGTAGTTTGAGAAACGCGCGCGGTGGATTACTGCCGACGATCGCGAGCGCTCGGTAATGCGTACGGAACGGAACGGAATTACAGGAACCGAGCGAAGTCGTTCAGCAATTCGTTCGGCGGTTTCCGGTAACGATCGGTCCGGAATTCGAATCGTAACGATGGGCGTATCGTTACACTTTCTTCAAATATTTTTTAAGAAATGTTACGTACTGTTTTCTATTCATTGTCGTCATCTTCACAGCACTACAGCCCTCTATGGGCTTAGGCTTCCTTCTTCTTGAGGAGGTTTCGTGATATTTTTACTTCTCTCGTATATCTGTGGTGCGCACCGGTTGGTTATACATAGACATGCGGGACCTATAATTTATTGCCGATTCCGAACGGCATTTTTAGAAAAGTTCTTAATTTATCAGAGGCGCAGGTTACCCACCCAGCCTGCTGTCTGAATATGACAAGATACTCTTAGTGGTTTGCCATTGCCTTCTTCTAAGAGAAGCCGAGCGTATGAAAAATTTGAGGATTTGTCGGGGATCGAATCTGGCACCATTCAGCACAGTAGATCGGCGCGAGGTCTACTACATCAAACTCGCGCTCGCTTAGATGTACTATAAATATAACATAATTATAATAATACATATGTTTACTGTATATAAGTTTGTTATAAGAAATATAGCAAACAGAGTGAATAAAAATTTGTATGAAACACGTTTGAAACGACATTAGATTTATCGATAATGTACGTTAGACATTCTAGTTCATAGAAAGATAGTTCATAGAAAAGTTACACATACGTTGTTCGTCAAGAACTATTCTCATTGGTCGGCACGAAGCTCTAACTCACGAAGTCTCTCGACAATATTCGCGATCTAGTCTCCGAATCTATGGCCGAAAGTTATTTTGATAACCAGATCGAACTTGCGCGGATGTTAGATACGATAGAGAAGTCGGAGTAATCCAAGCACCGGTAGTTTCCATATGTGAAGCAGCTGCATATTCGTATTAGCACTGCACTTGTATTTCATATATACCCGGCAACATGTTGTAAATCGAAACTTAGACTATGTGTTACGAAACAGCATAATCGATCGGTTCACGGCAAATCATCGGTTAACCTCGATTAATCAATATTATAATTATTGTTCACGATAATTATATGTAAAATTCTTCCATTCAATTACATATAAAATGTATAATACTTGCATAAAATTTTAATTAAAAATTATTAGTACGTTTATCAGTATGTTAGCAAAATTATGTAATTAAATGCTCCACTTAACATTTAGTTTGCAACGAAATAAATATTAAAAAATCGTATATATTTAAAAATCATCAAACATTTATATATATGCGTACACATATGCGTGTACATAATATATCTTAATATAATTTTTAATATATGTATATATAATTAATTTAAAATATATTAGAAAGAAAGACAGGGTTTTTGAATTAAAGAACCATAAATATTTATACATATCACAATATTTTTACAAAATAGATTAATCGATTGTAACGTCTTCTGCCTTAATAATCTGATTTCTCAACTGCAAGCTATATTCGCAAAACACATCCTGTAACATGGTTAATTCCTTATCCACGTCCGGTAGCCGGATAGAACTCGTTGGACACAACGGAGAAATCAGAGTAATCCTGGCAGCATCGCATATGGAACTCTCCCGTGTTCGTGTGCTTCGATCTACACATATGCACATAAACGATTATATCTCCTACCGAAATCAGAGTGTTATTAAGCACAGCTCGAATATTCATGATCGATATCCGGAGCTCTTTAATTAATGTCTGGATAATATAGCTTGCAAGCAACTCGCTTAAGATATCCCACCTCACATGCTTTAATTATAAAATCACGAACACGAATCGATCGATTACCGTCGTAATACATATATGGCATTAGGAAATGCTAAATATAATCTCGTTAAAACGAGAAAAAAGATTTAAGTTTTCATAACACTATCCGACCGCATTTTTGTAACATGGATATGAATAGTCATTTCCAACATATTTTTGACTCCTGAACACGAATATGTTATCCAAATTTGGCTATCACGTCACAATTTTGAGAAAAATGGCGTCAAAGTGGCCAAAAATGACAATTTCGAAAGTATTCATGATGTTATAGCACGATCAAATTTTTTTATCAAATTTTGTTTGTGCCATTCGAAAGTATCGGATAACGGATTTGTGTTCAGCGGGCAAAAATACGTTGAAAATGACTATTCATACTTATGTTACAAAAAAAAGTCAAATTTTGTCAGACAGTGTACTTAGAGTTAAAATTTTACGGCCGTATATACAAAGATATTATATTTTAAACTTTATCCAACTTTCACTCGCGCATTCAAACACTTCTAGTTTAAGTAGTTTTAAATGAGACCTTTTTAATTATTTATTCGAATAAATATTTAAAGTTTCAATATTAATAACCTTAATTCATAATAAATATTCAAATAATTATTTTTAAATAAATCTTCTTATAATAATAATTATTTTTTTCTTCTCAATATTACCGTCATAAAATACATCACTCTTCCGGCCCTAAATAAAAACGTTATCTCTAGTTTCCCAAGCATGAGACGTTACTTGGAAACTTCGAACTACGTTACTTAAAAGCTGTCGATAATCTGAAATCCGCCGGACTAAAAACCGCTGATATATGCCACAAGATTTTCGAATAACGCGATTAATGGCTGATCCACATCCGCTAACCGGATGGCGACCATGAAGGTACAACGGAGAAATCGGAGTAATCCGGAATAATAAGTCGGTCGCAACCACGCACGGCTAAATCTCGGTTCCGCCTGTGTATGCCCTTCCGTGCTCATCAGACGGCCCGTCAGCGTGTAAGTGCTCTTGTCTGTGAACACGGACACGTATAGACGCGCGATTACGTCGGCGGCGGCATTATCGGAAAGTGCATTACTGACGCCTGCCCTCGCGCGGATCTCTATCCCTGTACGCGAGATGCACTCAGCATGAGCGCGTTAAACGGCCCCTTACCTCCTGATCGAGACTCAACGAGATCGGCCGGAAGGTATTGCCGACGTTGTGATGATGCAAGCTAAATAGATAGCTGCAGTTACTGGAAAGTTCGTTGTATGTACGTAACCAGAAATTTCCACGCTTGAACGCTAATGTTGGTGCAATTTAACGAGAGAGAGAGATACTTCCATAACATAAATATTTTACCTGCGAAGTTACTTTATGCATCTTAAATCTGTTTGCTGAGGCAAACCAACTGCTACATACAAAGAATTGATCATAAAATAGACATTTTGTGTAATTATAGCATGCTCGGTTTGTAAATTAATGAAAAAATTAAGAAATCACTTCACAAATTGAGAAATTGCAAAATTTATCAAACATAATGCATGTATCATTCCACAAAGCGAACGAATAGATAAAGGGAAAACATGGAAATTGCAATAAGCCTTGTTAAATATTACCCATCTCAAATAAGTTATCCTTCAAATGTGTTTGTTTTATGCTATTTTGAGAAAGAGAGAGAGAAGCCTCTTTACCATAAATGAAATTAAAAGATGAACATTACAGATATCTCACTGATATAAAGCAAATTTCGCGCGAGGCTTCACACGAGGACAGTGTAATGGCCGTTTTTCGTAACATACGAAACGGATGTAGGAGTAAATGCGATACAAAAGAATCGGTAAAAGGGATCTAAAGCTATACAGCTATCGCGAACGCAGATCTCCATTGCGTGCTAGATTTACACTATAGGTAACTGCAGGCAATTGCAGGGCTATACTTATCGGGAGCCTGCTGATACGCAGCGCTTTGCCTTTTCTTCTCATATTTCTACTAAATGGTAAAGCGATAGTGAGAAAAATTTCAAAGAAGATCTGTATCTTTATAACAAAATTAAATTATTTATAAATTATAAATTATTTATTATTAATTGTTCATTTTTATATTAAGCACATCCCTATCTTTATTTTCCATATATATATTTTTAATTATTCGATGATAATTAAACGTGTTATTTTATAATATAATCAAATATGTATAATTAAATATATAATTAATATAATAATATAATTTTTAATTATTATTTTGTTATTGTTTTATTATATTTAAATATAAGACATCTTCAAAACTTTTACTTCATGATAAAACCTTTGATTATTTTAATCATGTTTTTCTTGAAGAAGATATCGAGAAATGTGTTACAATCTGTAAACTTTCATTTAAATATTTTGGTAACCGAATTTTGCACAATGATATATAAATTGATATTGAAAACCTCTCACTTATTGCAAACATGAAATATCTGAAACGAAGCGAAGACGCAGCGATCGTTTGAGTCAATTTCATTTTGCCAGTACATCCTGGCACGAAGGTAAAGGCATCGCGTTTCCAAGAGTCGAACTCGTGATTGGCAGATCGACGTAAGCCGCGTTCGTGTCGAGGCCGCCCCCGCTGGCGTGGAACACGATAAAGCGTAACTTTATGACAAGGTCTTGGTACACCATTCACGTGAAACTGCAGCTCGCAAATGGCTTGAACTTTGCAAGACGCGTTCGAATGTCTCTATGATGGGAACCGCAATGAATTCCTTACAAGGACCATTGTGCCATGCATGTATTTTTTCGAGAAGTGCTCCAACAATCTGACACACAGTCTCACATTCTTTCGTCAGTCATCGGAAAAAAAATGTTTTTCTTGAAATATTGCAATTTACATTCAGCAATTATTTAAATGAGTTAGAACAATGAGTTAATATTAAAATATATTTTGCAAAATTTAACTTTTAGCCTACGTGTGTTAAATATTCAATTTTTCAATAAATAATATAACTTCAATAATTGCAATCATAAGGAGACATCTCCCTGTAGAAGTAAAGAATTTATAATCCATTTTGCAAAAAGAAATTTTGCACCATCTTACCCATTCTCTCTCTTTCTAGATTAACACTAAAATATTAATTCGACGTTCTGACGAAGTTTTAGACAATGGCGTTTCTCGAATAAGCATTTTCATAATAAAGTAGTCTTGGTGTCATAATAATACCTTGTTGAAAACAATATTAAAATTTCAAAATTAAATCCTCCTGTTATGTTATTATAATTTTCATATGTGTAATTTGATCTTTTTCGTAAAATTATTGCAAAGCTTCTGTAAAGGAGAATTCGCAATTTCCGTTTACTGCTTATTGCTTATTGATCGCGTACCTTTACCAATTCCTGATAAAATCATCGCGATTTTGCGTGTCCAGCTTGCGTTACGAAACCTCGTGCATCGTTATCGCCGATAACAGTTGTCCGCTTCTACCATCGATTTACCGTGTGCTATCCTTACTTCGATATCACTCGAATCGAATGTTCACTGCGATACGTTTCATAAGATTTATGAGCGCTCAATTTTCTATTGCTGAGATCGTCGTCGAGCAAACGTTAGTTCTCATCACAATCTCCAAGATCTTTTCTCTAGCAATCAAAATAATTTATTGGAACATGTATTGAAAATTAACATTAATTATATCTTTTAATTATTTTAACAAAATATAATATGAAAATATTTTACAATAATTCTCTAATAATTTATCAGCAAAATTAGTACAATATTATTCACTAAATATGTTACATTAAATATATAATGTGCATATCTATTATTATGACATTTATTAATATAATGCGCATCCCAATAATGACACAGTTCATTTTACAGCATCGTTACTGCATTATTAATTTGATCACGTTTGCATATCTATATTCATTTTCCAATAAATAAGCAAGCAATCAGTGGGAAGAAATCTGAAAGCGGAATCCCCTTTTCGCGCAATTGCAAGCATAGTGAAAGTACAAACTACATTTGTAGATAAAGAAAGAGCGACGGCCGATTAATCACGACTTGCTCTCTTCCAGTCATGAAAGTCCTTAATAACGGAGGCGCGCTCAGTCGACTGTGAGAGACCAGCGTAAGAATAACGTTCATTGCATTCAGGGTTGGCATGCCCGCCAAGTACGTAATAACAGAGGTCTGCCGCATACTCGTCCTATTGGCCAGAAAATTGCAGCGATTCGGGGGAATTTTCAAGCGAGCCGCAACTTAACCCGAAAAATTTGGTTTGCTAGAATTCCTGCGAACAACGTGACTATAGGAACGATCCATGATCATTTATACGCACATAACTAAGACTCTCTCTCTCTCTCTCTCTCTCTCTCTTTGCTCTCTTTTTTTATATCCCCCTCCCCCGAGCCCCTCTCTTACTCGGTCATCAATCTAAGCAAAGATCTAGATTAAAAATCGCTCTGAATTATAAAGCTCATGTGAGGTGGGAAATGTAGGGTATCACGTGAGTTGATGGTATTTTATATTCGTGCGTTGCCATAAATCGTGCGTCGCTCGCGTAATGATAAAACGGTGGTATAACGATATTAAATGCGCCGCGCACTGTGCATATTCTGTCAGAGACGGAACTGATTGTGAATAACAAGGTCATGTTTCTTCTCTAACTGGCAGCCTTTCTTCGTGGAAATACACAGTATTATGCGGGGCGTGATAAAAAATATCGCAATACGTGCGTGATATATATGACATAATATATACCTCTAAATGAAAAAAATTGTCGTTTATTCCATGAAGCAGACGCATTTGTAGTTATTACTCTCGAGACCGTGTTCATAACGGAATAATAAGCGGGAAAAAAAGCACCTATAAAACGGTATGATAGATATGCATCTCGTACACCTCATTAACGTTGATACCATTCTCTGTCACGCGAAATGACGAAGACTTATAGCCGAAAACAAGGTGGGAAGAGGAAAGGGTGCCGTCGAAGCCTGAAATTTACTACTGTATCGAGAACGTTGTATATGTGCATTCTGATAGATGAAGCATTCAGTATTCGGCGATAACAGCATGTCCGTTCCTCGACTATAACCGATAGCTCGTGTTATGAGCAGGTGATATAAATAACTGCATACCGCAACACTCATATGAAGAATATATTTACCGCCCGTAAATCCGTCAACGTAAATTAGTCAATTAGTCAATTGAGCTCGAAGTAATGCGAATCAATAGAAAATAATTATCTACTTTCTCAAGTTTATTTAGAAAAAAATGCAACATGAAAAATATACTGTATATGTTTGTTGTTTGAAAAAACTGCAATATGACAAATATACTGTATATATTTGTTGCTTGGTAAGTTTATTAGATAAAACAGTGAAAAAACGTAATGTAAAATCTAACGGATACGACACAAGTTCTTTATGTTTCCAAGTTAAAAGCATAGATATATCATAGCTTCCCCATTGTTTCGTCGAATCAAAGTATGTTTCAACGTTTTCTTCACTTACTTGCACGAGCCCGAACACTCGCGTGCGCCGTGGATGAGCTGCACGAAATTAACGAGGCAAAAAGTTCGGAACTGAAAGAATCCCGCAGACGGCGGAATCGGGGGGGAGTGAGACATACCGGCCGCAAAACATCGGTCGTAATTCGTAAGTAAAAAATACTGGAAACTTGTACGCTGTCAAAGCACCACGGTTGGGCTACGCCGCCGTCCCCGTCGGCTGTACCATCGATCTTGGTTAATTATGCAAGCTATGGTCGCGACCTTTAATGGCTTTAATAACGGAGGTGCACGCTGCGGGATGCGAAAGGCCGACATAAATCGCAAGAATAACCCCCTCCCTATCGTTCTCCCCCTTCGGGCTACGGTGACATTTCCATTACGTAATAACGGCCAGGTAACGGTGGTGCAATTTTATTGTCACCGAAACTAATGAGAATGCAGCACCCTAATTATTAAAAGTAATGAGGCTGCAGTTAGCTGGCCGTCGCAGCGGCCGTGCATGATAGTCGATAGGTCATCCGCAATCTCCGTTCCTCGTGCGGTCTAGGCCAAGGGACGCTTATCTGAATTTCTCGGTAAGGGATCGCGTGTGCCTGAAGAAATTCGACCACGAATCGGAACGGGGTTAACGAGATCTAATTTCAGGCCGGGACTTCAACACCCACATCATAGCAGTCCGTTTTAGCTTTGCCATTCGAAAGTAATTCAGTTCTTCATCTGAGATCAATCTAACAATAAGTGAAAATGCACGATTACGCTAAACAAATTTTGTATGCCTTCTAACAAATTGCCGCAAATTGGCAAGGTGTACACGCAAATGTTCCTTAATATTTTTATTCTTCTTGTGTCTATATTGTCTTCATGGTTCTACATTGATCAGGCTATTTATTGGGTCCTTTTGATCTTATATTAATACACCAAAGCTTAATAGGCGGCGATATTTCGCGGCATCGACTTTAATTGCATCCGCTTTCTTTTTATTGATCTAAGATATCTATTCTTCCCAGAGAATTTTGAAGTTTGCGAGCTTCAGTGATTAATCTTGCAGGGATTAATATTTATGACAATGATAAAGAAAGTTTCGCTCAATCTAACCAGATGGATCGCGATATTTTCATCGTTAATATTCTTCATCATAGTCAACCTTACTATTAAGTAAGCCCTGTGCCTATAGTTAGTGTCACTTAACACTAAAAATATCTATGGCCATGTACGTATGAGCGCACCTAATCAATAATTACGTACATTTTATATTTACGTTGGCATTACACCGCGGCGTAGAAATCTCGCACGACCGACGATCGTATATTACCGGGATAAAATTAATCGGTAATTTAAAGACTCTCAATTGGAATTCCCTTCAATTAAATTTCAATATTAAGAAGTGTGACAGTTATATCACATTGCTGTACCAATTAGCTTATGAGTTTTTACACGGTAAATAGAGAATATTTATACTTTTAAAAATACATTTATACATTCTAAAAGGTAAAAAAAGAAGAGAAAAAAGATACGAATAAAATGATATAAAAATTTTATCTGTAAAATATCTCTCTTTTGAAATAATATATCCGTAAAAATGAACATATTTCATGTTTCAATAAAATCAGCAATGGGAACTAAACGGCAAAGATATAAAGCTTTAAAAACAATTTTAAATGTCTGGTAATCACTCATAAATGCCACTTTTGTTTATCATTTTTATACATAAAAGCAATATATTTTTTTTCTCGAAATCTAGTTCAATGGCTCGTTATCTAAATTCCCAAGAGTATCGCGTGTTCTACAGATAAGCTCACGAATCTGTAATAGGGACGATGGGAACTGGTCGAAGTGCTGAGACGATGTCGTCGTTCTCGTCGTCTACGAGATATCGTCGGATCTACTGGCGCGTCTATCTACGATCTTAGTTAATCGTCGACATTCGTAACCGCGGGCGCGCCGCAATAAGATGAAAAGGGCAACGAATAGCAATAAAGACGGCGGAGAACGATGTCTTTGTCGTCCATCTCGGTGTCGACTATGTTCCGCTTGTATCTTCGATCTCGGTTATTCGCGCGCCGAGCGTTACAACCTCATTGTTTACATTCATAACCAGAAGCACGCTCGCGACGAAAAGCACGGCGAATAATGTCGAAGACAATGAAGCCACCGTCTTTATCGTGATTGTCGCCGAGGTCATTTCTACAACGACCGGGCACATCGCCGATAATGGTTTCATTTAGAAAGAACAGTTAATTTTTATTACGCCATGATTTTAGATGAAATTTTTTAAATATCAGCCCGATATAGAAACTAATTATTTGGATTGTAAAATTATTTAAATATTCTTCCTTATCTATAAAATTTGATAAACTTTTCTTCAAATGTATCACTGTACAATGACATATAATAATTAATGCAATGGCCCTAGGAGCAATAATAATAAAGCAATAATAACATTATAATGTGGAGTATTAATAAAACATGGTACAGTTCTCCCACCGGGGATTAATGATAATTATATCGAAGTATTCAATTATTACATAGGTTAGTATTATCAATATTGCATATCCCAGGAAAGCTAATTGGAGTTAATCAAGTTTCTCAGTTTCCATATGTAATATTCGGGTAAAATGTTTTATTTAAAAAAAATAAAATTCATAAAATAACACAGTAATTTATTTTTCTGACTAAATGTAGGAATTTTTATTAATTTATTATCTGAACTATTTAACAGACAAATGGATAGAAATCGAGCGAATGAACAGGACTCCGAAAAAGCAGAAGCGCGCGCACGAGAAAGAGAGAGAGAGAGAGAGAGAGAGAGAGAGAGAGAGAGAGAGAGAGAGAAGGAGAGAGATGACAAGCGTCACTCCCCGTGCATGAATAATATATGCGCTTACGAAGAGACTGCGAAACAACTTACGCTATTGTAATCGTACTTGTGCAACAATTTCCATTAACTCTTACACCGTAGATCCGCTAATGCTGAGAGGTCGACATTTAATAAGTCCATGTCTTATCCTCGTCCTTATCTGCATCCTCGTCTCCAAAACGTGTTCCATTTAACGTGTGCGACCTCATATTTCAGAACTCGTGTATTTGTATACTGCATTATACGGCATATATGTGCATAAGTAACTTCTAATTATCCGTTAACTTTTAATACGAAAATTTTGTACACAGAATATATTTAATATCATTTTACTGCGGAATTGAATCGGCATTCCTGCATATGGCAAAAATATTAATAATATTTTAATATCACAATTTACTGACGATATATTTTTCTCATTATGTAATCTATATAAAAGAAAATTTAACAAATTTATTCAGCGTAATGAGTTCAGTGCATATTACGTAACTATTTCTGTCGCACTTCTTTGTAGGCGAGAATGCAGCGCAAAATGCAAATGTATTTTACATTCACACAGAAGTGCCATGTTACAGAAGGCTAAAAAAAATTATACTTAAACGTCTTCTCGAGAGAAATTGCGGGCCGATATTAACGTTAATGACTCAAACCAATCATCTATCGTAAATTGCGTCCAGGAAATTGCGCCCGCATTTGCGCGATAATGACTGCCATCAAGCGATAGAACCTTTATGCCGTGCAACGAATATTGTTTTCATTGAGCGAAACCTTCGTGTCATAAGGACGTTAGTACACAAAGCGGGAAATTCTCTCAACGATTCCAATAGAAAATACGTCTCTTTCGGCAGCGTCGGTTGTTAGAAATGAAACACAACGGGTCTAAAGAAACGCTGATAGTGATTTAAGCGTCATCGTGTGCCATCGTGTTTAATGGAAGCGCAGCTTGTTTCTCTCGCGCACCACGTCCGCCCGTCGCTTACCTAAATACCGGAAGTAGTTTTCTCGGGAACGCCGACATGCCCGCACCGTGGCAGCCCTTTTCAAACCACACGGAGAAACAAAAAATACACGGATGAAAGAAGGATTATCCCAAAGAAGGTTTTGCTTATCAGTTAAAAAAAAAAAGGGAACATTAGAGACGAAAAATAGACAAATTAAACGCAGGGACCATCAATCAGAGGGAACTAAAGCAGAGTTTTATCGGAAAAAAAAACATTCTATTGTTAGATAATATAAGAGAAGCAAAAATTGTATAATTACATGATGTAATAATGTAAGAAAATTTTCTATCCCTAGTTCTTTTGAATTATGCAGAAATAAATTAAGTTGAATTAAAACTAAATTAATATTTATCCTAATTTAATAATAATTATCGTAATTTATAAATGATTATACAATGTCTAATTTATTTATAAATTTATTGAGCTTATATTTCCTGTCGATTTTGAATAAAAATACCTTTTATGACATCACAAAATAGTACTCTGTTTTATGATATTAAGAAAACAAAGGAAGATTGCATTTTTTTCATAAGAGAAATTAATTTAATCTTTTAGGAATTTAATCTATGTATAATTGTCTTGAATACTCATTCTCTTTGCATCGTTTCAGACAGCTTGACAAAAATGACAGACAGACTTAACTTATTCAATTAAACCTATCTCTACCTATACTCGCAATAAAGTTCAATGACTGTAAACGACGTCGGGCTATGAGTGGTGAATGGCCTCGTATCGTCCTCCCATTCTCACATTCATGGGAGAGCTAAGTTAACTCATACGACGTACAATGAAATGAAGCAAATAGGATCCACGAGGAAAATAGGATTGAAATATTGTATAGATTGAATTTGTGCCGATAGCTTTCAAATAGATAAACAAGAAATGAAACTGACCGTCCATGAAAAGCAAAACGTCCAAAACAATGAAATTTATATAGTTAATCACAAAGGAAGATTTAGGCCAAATAAATACAATGTAATCATGTTTTTATCGCAGCTACGATAATAATAAAATAACTTCAATCTTAAAATTCTTACTATAATCTTATATACCCTATTTTACGGTGTTTGTGCGCTACATAAACCGAAGATCCCATAAGCGCCGAATACATATGCACAGCCGAGGGGTTAAAGCGACCACGTATTCCCCACCGTCGTCATAACCCACATAGAGGGCATCACACCGAGAGGTAGAAAGGGGCTGGAGGGTGCCCAATGACGTCAGATTCGCGCGCACAAGCTTATACAGATGCGTCGATAACCTACCCCGACGGATGCTGTGTTCTCTGTTTTCTCATCGACATGCGTTTCGCGGATACAACGTCTCCGTGTATGTATGCGTCCATATTCATTTGAATCTATTCACCTGAACATCTGTACTGAAAAAATCAAAAAAATCTGTCACGCACCACAGATTCGATTGCCCCCGACTCTCGGGAAAAGTATATGCGATTCACGCGGGAAGGCAGGATTAAATTTCAGGGCGGAGACTGTGAAAGCTGGTTTCGAGCAACGTCGAGACTTAAAAGAGGATAAAATGGAGACGAAAATAAGACAAAATGATAATCCTATATTTTAATGAAAGACGAAAATTGATATGGAGTGTATAGAAATATGGAAAAGGTCAGAATTAATGAAATGCCGAAAGCGCCCAAATTAATGTGAGCCAAATGAAATTGGCGGAAAAGGTCAGAATCATGCATAATGCGCGTAGGTATCGTTTGTAGGCCGTTATAGCTCGTGAATTAACTGGAGCGCACTAGCTCCTTTCTATAAAAAGCTTTTTAATTCACGGGCATATTAATAAGTCATACGCATTGCATATTAAATTATATAGGACACGTTGGAAATAGGATAAATTAAACAAATGATGAACGTATACTATGCAACGTATACTATGAACAGTTTTCAAATAATATACTTTTATAATTCACAAAAATTCGTATAAATATTTAATGGATCATAAAAGCGTCAGTATACGGTATAAAAATCGTTCAAATTTGTGTACGTTTGCAATGTGTAGTAAGGTTGATAAATATTTTAAATATCGAATAATCTACAGATTTTATTGTTACAGTTTTAATTCGCAGATTTACGTTATTTTCAGTATAACTGATCTTTTTATTCAGACATATAATATGTATTTGTAGGTGCTTTATGATATTTCAAAAAACATCAAAATACATCACACTTGATACGATGTAATCATCACGTCTGTCATCTAATGGAGATGAAAAAGTAGCCCTGTCTGCCCATCGAACTGACGTGAGTGAAATCATAGATGATATTTCTTTTTTTTTTTGTTCATTCAAGCATGCTCAACCTTCGAGTCAGCAATGTTCATCGACGATCGTCGAAATTTCTCTCGCGTGTACGCTTTCAGCAATCTCGTCTACGTGCGCCGATCGATCGGGCGCCGGTGATTCGCAAGATTTTTGTGTATCGACAAAAGCTCGGTGGCGCGGAAGAAGTTTGCACACGCAGAAGGAGCGAGAGGATGATGAGCGACGGCTCGCTTTACGGACAGTGACAAATGGATCCGCCGGTCCATCATCCCGTGTCCCAAATGTATCTCGCGGCGTTACGATCGGATGGATGTCTGCTCATATCGGGCGCGTCCTATTTCGAATTCTTCTGCCGGTTTTTCCATGCTATCTGGCCAGACCTCGCAAACGACCCGCGTCGCGCCGATCTTGCGAGACCATTACGCACGTTATTTATTATCGCCTACCGTGCGAAAATAATATCTTCCGCATGAATACTGTTGACTATACTGTACGCCCGTATGGGGGTATTTTTGTACAGGACGTCGGACAATTATCCGAGAAAAAGGCAACGATATGCGCGCGTCTCAACTCAACGGTACTCTGACTTTGAAAAATGATCAAACGGTCAAATATCACGGACTATATTTTTGAAACCCTATAAAAGGTTCTTTAAATTTCCTCATAAAAGAAATGGCGATGCAAAGGCTATTACATTTATCGCAAAATCGTGTGTTGCATTAAATACATTATTATTCATTATATATTGAGAAAGATTTTAATCGAATAACATAAAGAGCCTTATCCCTGCAAAATCTTTTAGCGATAGAATTCGGAGATTAATTCCCACAGATATTCGTATTAATTATCATATTCCAATGCTGATATCATTAATGTATCGAATAAATTTGCGGTTAAAAGCTGATAAGTTTTATCAGATTCAAAAGCGTGCATAAATAATTATTACCCAGGGAGCGAATAGGTGGGGAAGACAGGAAAAGAGAGATAAATATATGTATATAGATGGAGAATTATGAGGAACAAAGTTTCCAACTGTGATATCAATAAAAAGGAAACACGGTGGTACTAACCGGAAGAGTGCGATCGCATACTTATGACTTCCTGACTCTCCCGCAACGGTGGATCGGCGCCGAAATTAGCGTAAATCACACTGAAAAACGTGACCGCTCGTGCAACCAGCTCTCGCCGATTATATATAGCGTCCGGCGACCGGTAGTATATAAAGTCGCTTTTTCGTCCGTAGTTCGTCCGTAGTTCGCTCGTCCGCTCGCTCACTTACTATGAATAATTCATAACCGATCCTCGTACAAACGCTAGATGTTTGGCAAGGAAGGATTGGCCTCGGGATTGAGAACAATACAAGGAAAAAAGGAAAAGATGCGAGAAGTTAGGACAATCGACCGATCGAAAAAGGGAGGGAAGACGGGAGCGATACAACGTCTCCGTAGTCGATAACTTCTTAATTGCGAGGAGAGACTCTTACAAAAGCTTCGAGACTTCCGCCTTTCAAAGACACCAACCACTCGACGTGGTCGACAATGTCGGGGAAGTTGCCGGCAGTTGTTTGACATTAGCCTGAAAATAAATTGCGCAGAACGTTGCTAATTCAAATGTCAGGGAACGAGGTCAACAGAAGCATCGTCAAAAATATTTATCCCTCTAGAATATCCAGAAAAATGAAATATGTTTCTCGAGCATATTTATTATCAATATTTATCTCTGCGTCAAAATATAAACGTGTATACGTATCTACAAATTCACACACATTACGAAAATTGAATTTGCTTGTGTCGATAATTTTATGTAAACATTTATCGTTATTAAAATTATATATTAGAAAATGTTATTTGTAATTATATATATATATTTTTTTTTATCTTGGTAATTTCGTATTGGGACGCGAATCCCCGCATAGGCGGAGGGGGCGCTCAATGCAATCGTAATGTAATCGATCGTGAATATGAATCCGTGATGTCACTCTGCTTATAGAGTGAATCGGACCGACTGATCGTGCCAGTGATCGTATCAATAGCACTATGAGTATGCTTAGGACTCTATTCAAACAACATAAGGACTTTAAACGCATGTTGAAATTTGTTTCAACATGCATTCACACATAAATTTCGGATATAAAGCGTTTATATATAATAGTATAAGATATATGACAGTTCTTGTCACGTAGATCTATAAAAGTCCTCTGTGACTTTCCACTGAGAAATAGGATATATGTAGGATAAAGGAATTTGAATTCAGGACCCCTCTGCCATCAATCACTCGCGTTAGTATGGAGCTATACGTCATCCCGTGTAATTGGTTATAATTAATAGATATAATCATAAAAATAAATTTACAAATACATGCAAATATATATATATATATATGATAAAATAATTTATATATTTTTTTAATGATGGAGCAATTAGTAAACAATAAAAAATTGAATATAAAATTAATGAGATTGAACATGAGAGTTAAATTCATATAACGATCAAAGAAGGAAACTTCATCCGCTCTTTCTAAAATCCTAAGTTGAAAGAGCAGAGGAAAAGCAACTTGCTAGTTATATGCATCGATCTAAAGCTTACCGAGCTAGAAATAAACGTAAATTTCTAGAAAAAATTCCTAAGATGCTTTTTCATCATTTCTTAAAGGCAGGAAAAATAGCAACGAATCTCGGAAAGAGAAAAAAGAAACAAGAGAGGGAAACAAGAGAAGGCAAACGAAAGGAATAGAAACTGGCGGAGAGTAGAAGGATGCACGGATCGTGTGCAGAAGAAATGTTGGAGTCGGGGGTCAAGAGCTCTTGGAAATCCGGGAGATTGAAATTCGAGGCATCTTCGTCCGCGCGGACGGTCGTCCTTATTTACGAGACTTTCAATTACACCGACTCGGCCCAGCCACCGTAATGTCTCCCATTTTTCTTCCGTTCTCGCGCCACGTGAATGTGCCACGGTAATACTATTAAATTAGCCGTCTGTACAATTGCGCTGCAATCATTCCTCTACTTGCGACCAACATTATTTTGCGCTATTAAATATCAAAGCAACATCAAGCGGAACGGTGTTATTAATTAAACACTGATAGGTTAATAAATATCGCGGTCAGGGAGATATGCATATTAAACTATGACGAGGCATGTTCGCAATTGCATTAAATGCAATTATTATGAGAATATGATTAATAAAATTTTGTGATCAGAATTTCCGATTAAAGTTTGATATAAAATTATTAATCGACCTAATCTCGGCTATGTTTATCCATCTCGATCAACATTAATTTAATGTTACGCCGCCTCGCATATGAAAGCAACGAAGCTTGTACTCTGTCGAGTTCATAATTCGAAACAACACAGAATAGCAAGAAAAATGGATTTCCACGAAGCACAGAAGAGACTTTCTCGTGAGATCTAAGGAACGGGCGAGCTTCTGAAAACATTGTCTGGCGCTTTTGGGGCAATGAAGCATGAAACGCTTAACTATGGCGTGACATTTCTCCAACGGCCTTCCTGAAGACCCGTGAAAGAGACGCGCGTCCTTTCGTCTGGAACGGAGCCACCCACGAAACTTCTCCCCGGCACCTCTCCCTCGCAAACACCAACCTCGAAGGATGCCTTTCACATATTTCAAGTGATCGAAAATGTCATCCCTCTCCTTTCCACCCTGCCCTTTGCTCTCTTTCCTGATCGAACAGATGGAATCAGATCGTTCGATACTGTTCGAAATTGATTAAAGAAGCCTGTAAAGGCAGCAGAATCTTTACGCATACACTTATACAAAAATAGCAAAGAATATCATAAGTAAGATGCCGAAATTTAAATACCAATTTAAAGTGAAAAAAAATTCATCCATTATATTGCATACATTTGACTGATGTTAACTTTGCGTCAACAGAATAAATCATTATGTAGAGACGGGACATTGAAATATTTCTCTAAGTTGGTGTTCTGTTTTTTTTTTTTGAAATCATAAGTAAATATATGTACGAGAAACAGTCTATCTATATTTTCGCGCGTGTATCTACATGATATCATCTACATCGTATTATTCGCACCCTTGTTCTCAGAGTAGATATCTGCATCCAATCGATAAGACTAACCTCTGACCTATTATCATAGCTTGGCAGCGGGTTCTTCGTTATGAGATATCGTTTTGCGAGACTTAGATTATGGTGGTTACAGCGAATCACTTGAAAACTCTATCTGAGACGCGTATAAACGATTAAAGATACTTTGTTCATTAAGATTATTGACCTTTTGCTCTAAAACATTTCACAAAAATAATAATGTACTTAATTATAATTTGTTATATAATATGTATGTACGCGCGTACATTATTAATTATATAATTAAAAAATTTTCAATTAAAGAATTGCAGAAACAATCTATGGCATGATGTTAACCGTAATTATAATTAACTTTTCTTTTAGATTTCAAATAGCACTTTTTGTTTAATTTAATAAAAAATTTTAGGATAATATTAATTTTCAAAATTTTTAGTTTTGCATAAATGAGTATAGATACTCGAAATGGCAATTGGAGTATCTTCACGATTAAAAAGCTTAACGCTTTGACTCACAAAGTAGACCGGGTACTTAGCGATTATTTCCTTGATTTATAATTGATTACAAAATCCCGTGAACCTAATCGTGGGGACACATTGTAGATCGTATAACTCACGCTTAGAATCTTGGTCAGTGGAATAGAACGCGGCAAACATGCACGATCTTGATTAGTCTAATTCGTGCAACACTTTACAAGCTCGCCAGGTTTACTTACTTCCATTGTAGGACTATGCGCGCAACCTGATGTACGATACGTCTCTCGAACATTCTGCTGACTCACATGTACATTGGTTGTAGGGTCAAGGCTTTTCTTACGTCTGTTTTGCTCAATGATACGGAGTAACGCACGAATCAAGCACGCACGACACTATTATTAACCTAATTTACAGAAATTATCAATGACTTCTATCAGGCGTCGTTTATATGTACTTAAAAATTAATCACTTCTGTTAAAACGATAAATGTATGTGTGATAACTATGCATTTCATACTGGTATATCAGTATAATGCTCTCATTTCATTATCTTATTACATTATCTTTTTACACTCTCTATCTATTGCACTACCTTGTATTTACTTGATGGATGAACAGAAAAGCTACAGCAATTTTAAATAATTTTTATCAGCCAGCACAGGTAAACATGCCTCTTATCATACCAATGCGCTATTGTTTCGTAGAAATTAAAGTTCTTGACTTTACATCAAATAATAGGTAAAATCATCATACAAATTTAAGACCAAAGAAAATGCAAAACAGAGATTATTACAAATAAAACAAGATTACGTGCAATGTAATTTCTCTTGTCTCTTTTATTCTGATTAAAGCACGCAGTAATTTGCGCGACTTGAGGTAAATCCCAAAGATATTGCATGATCTAATCAAGGTCGTTACCATACAGTGGGTTCGTGTGATCCGGAAATCAACACCGCGCCAAGTGATTATGGTACGATCTTGGTCAGCCCGCTGAGCCAAGCAGAAAACGTTTTCGAATCGAGTTGCTCCACTTAGCCGGACTGAAATCGGCTGCTGCGCCGTTGTAGCCATTAGATCGGGCTCTCGTAGGTACTGCGGAACCGTATCAGCTCGCGGACTCAAGGGCCGTTTGTTTGGCTGACCGAGACCATCCGTATCTACTGACCCGTTAAGTCAAGAACAGACCTGCTGTACTTTATGCTCCGGACTCTTGGGCGTATCTACCTCTCACGGTCGTGTATGTCATACAGGCTGTTACAATATCTTCTCTCGAACTTGTCTTTCGAATGCTAATACCAGTATCTATATCAGTATTCTATATCAGTATTCTATATCAGAAGCTGTGAAGGTGCCCTAAGATCCAGTAGTACAATTTGCAATAGGCTATTTTGAAACTGTTCTTCGAATTAAAAAAATATGCAACGTGTCTCATGATTATATACTACAATTGTTACAATAATAATAAAATTATTATATTGTTTGTAAGAAAAATATTCTCAAAAGAGAATTCTCAGAAAATTGTCATACATAATTTTAATATGTATCAAAATGCTGATTCATCAACGTAATTGTAATTTAATAATATTTTAACTGGATTGAGAAATCTATTTCTCACGGTTCAAAAAAATTCTTTTAATCATATTCCAGCCTAGCTGGAAATGTTGGTTAAGTATAACTAAATGATAGAAACGTGTAAAAGGATTATATAATCGACAATTTCAAAATGTTGAATTTTTCATAAAAGAAATGTGAAACATAAAATTTTTGTTTATTTATAGAATTAGCGGCGGCAGTATGCTGGGAGACGTGAACATCTCTGCGATACTGGACTCCTTTTCTGTCAGTTACGATAAAAGAGTAAGGCCGAACTACGGAGGTGAGTAGAGACTCGACTTTCCCCATCTTACGATAAACGAGATCATTCGTGGATTTTATACCATGCGCAAAACTTGTCAATTCGATACATACAAATTTTATTCAACTAACATTAATCATCAATTTTAATTAATTCACGCGTTTAAAGTAATATGTGTCCCAACAAGTTTTGCGTTCGGCACA
The DNA here is from genome assembly GCA_011638315.1 of Tetramorium parvispinum. Lineage (NCBI taxonomy): Eukaryota > Metazoa > Arthropoda > Insecta > Hymenoptera > Formicidae > Tetramorium > Tetramorium parvispinum. The sequence goes on along the minus strand of VBVR01001517.1, from coordinate 4,320 downwards.
AAACTTGTCCGTCTCATTGTTTATGATCGTTGCACTACTACATGAATCTAAAACGTTACCTTGCAGCTAACGAAAATGAGAGAGTTAGACGACGAAAGAGACCAAATATTGACACACCGACAAAACCAATCAATTGGCGAACAAATAGAAAACCAGCATACGACTCTTTTAATTCCACTTCGTTCGCTGCAAGCGCAGAAAAAAGCTTTTTACGTGTGCTCGGATAGCAAAAAAAATAACTAGTAGCGTATTCTATCTTTTAATGCAGTGCTGAGATAAAAGAAACTAAAGAACAGAAAGACAGTGGATAAACGTAAGCAGGATTTACCTAAAAACGTTTAATGCACGAAATCGATACGTGATAAATCAAGACATAGAGCGCAGGTTCTCGGATTGTTGTAACAATGGCGCGAACACAACGGCTAAAGCTCCGGCGAAACGCTCCAGGAAATATTTTTGACGTCGCTTATCATCTCCCACGTTTTACCCTACAAAAAACGACGAGCTTTCGAGCGTACTCCCGCTTTCATAAAACAACTCTGACAGGAACAGTGCGGCAGCACGTGTACGCGAATCGCATCCTGTTTCCCGGCAAAGGAGTAATTTGCAGTTTACCACGCGGCTCAACCGCGCGACTACCAAAAAAGAAATACCGATAAAACGATGCGGCAAACAGCGTTTCTATCGCGATAGGAACGATACGTGACTCCCCGAAGATAAAAGTGTAAAGCACAAAGTGTTCCCTTTTACCTCTTGATCAATCAAAGTACAGTTTGCGCGTAATTTGTAGGTAGCGACTTTTGCGTGAACGGCCGTTTCAAATAAATGCCAGACGTTTATCGACTGCGAGCGCGATACGATTTTGCGGCCGAATAAACGCGATGCTTATAAAACATAGGGATATTAAAGAGCCATTAGTCCAGTTTCGAGTGAGCACGCTCGCCATCCGAGAGTCAGTTAGAGGCAATTAGTGCCTACCAATGGACGGCCCTCGTTCCACTTTCGGCCTCGATAGGCCTGGCCAAAAAGTGCCCGCGCAGCTCGCGAACCGATTGTCAATGCCAAAACAGCTACGATTATGATTCAAATGTGTCGATGATTCGACACCACGAAAAAGTCATATTTTCGGGGATGGCCTCGTGGAGGTAGGGCGGGGCTGGAGCGTTTCGATAAAACTCGGATCGATGCTGGGACGCCCCACGGGTTGCCACGGGTTACCGTTAACGGCATCTCCGCTCCGACTGTACAGAGACGCAGTATCTCGCCTTCAATTACGATTTTGACTTTGATTTTGTCTCTGCATCTTGGCAGCTTCTTTTGTCCCGGATTCTATTTCAGAACGGCACTCACACTTTCGGCTCGGTGTCGCAATTGCCAAGACGTATAATGCCTCCGTTTCATATAGCTGCTCTATTTTTCTTTCCGAAAAAGGATTCGGAATTTCATTGGCCGAGAATCATTTTAGTTCTACTTTTCCGAAGAGGCTAAAAACGTTCACCGATATTTATTAGTCCGGCTATAGGTATTCTTGTGCTCGCAGTTATAATTATTACTATTATAGGTCAGATATAAAAATCGAAAAAGCGGTTAACTGAATAATTAAGAGCCTCAATTTTCGTATGCTGAAGATAGTTAAAATTACAAATTGCAATTATATGAATTCTCAGCTAATGCACAATAAAATAAAATAAATACAGTATACATAATTCAATTTTCCATTATTTAATTACATTCCATGAAATTGTTAAACATGCAAACTCAATATTATATATGAATTATATTGTATGAATATTATTCAATTTATTACTCCGCAATCGCGCACGGCAATTATTTCAACGATATATTAAAATAATATTCAAAATGTATCGAATAGCTTTCAGCACAACACGTCTTATCGTTACAATTAGTGGAATAAAAATATCATCTTGATTTTCCGAGCTACATTAGGAAAATGCATTAGTAATAGCTCGCTCTGCAGTAAACTCGGGCTGTCAGACATAAAAGACGATTCATTTTCTGACGGGATCACGTATACAGGTTGCTATCGGCAGATCGCAAAAAAGTGCACTAAACATACCGTCTAGATTCGAATCGCCGATATAACCGCGCCTCTTGCCGCTCCCGCATATCGATACACGAGATCCCCCGGGGGGATACGAGTTTCTAACATTTAAAATTTAGATCGGTACGCGGACATTACGGAAACGGACACGAGAATATCGCGGACGGACGGGATAAACCGTACCGCCTGCCGCTGGCTCTCTTCGATTCATAGTGCTTCATTGGATATTCCCCGGAGCGCAGCCGGATTTTCAAACACAGGCTTCGCCGTTGCCATCCAGGGCCTACGTAAAATGACAAAATACGTGACGAGAAACTCGGAATGTTTGTACTCCATAAACTCGCTGTCGTAATGATAAACAAAAACTTTTCGCGTTCGCGTTAAAAAAAGACAACTCTGAAACGCAACGCTGACTTGGATGCAATTGTAATAAACAAATTAATTAAAACAACGGAATTTTATATATGCTTTATATTACGTATTTACATTTACCTCATAAATGTACCTACGTTATAGATGTTTAATATCAAATATCTTTTTTTTATTCGCGAAACAACGAGAATAACATATGGACTATTTAAAATTTATCAAAGATAATGTATTAAATTTAATACATTCGTAATATTCGACATTGCATAATAAAAGTAAAACATACACATGTATATGTAAATATAAGAACACTTATAGTTTAACAAATTGATTCACGCGAGGTCGATGACTGCGATTTTTTGATTCCACAAGCGATTATTAATTTTTATTCTTTTTCGGTTGCATCACATGTGTCTGGAATATTTTTTAATCTTTTTTTTTCGGAATATGCTCTCTCATGGGCGATCGGTTTGCACGGGAGAAGCATACTGGCGCGTTTCAATTAACTCGATACCACGTCGGCCGTGCGTTTTCCAGCATGTCGCGAGAACGTCATTGTGAAATATGTGTCCCATATGGGATCCTCGGCTATAGGAGCTTTAAAAACATCCTAGAAATGGAAATGAAGATATATCGGTCGAGTGGCGCGCGATGGCGTTGGCAGAGCCGTTGTTTACGAGTCAACTTTATCGCGAAACCTCCAACGTGGACACGTATATGCGCCCCGCATTCGCCAACCCTTTCCATCGCTCCCTTGATTCCGCTCCCCTCGACAACCAGTTCTTTCCAGCTACACCTGACTTCCCGCCCACCTTTAACCCTCAGCCCGAAATTTCGCCCATAAACTTTTCTACGGTGAGATACCGCCTGATCGGGCGCGATTACATTTTTCCGCTTCGTCTTTGCGGCCGATCAATTCGACCGGCAGCTTCGATTTCGTGCTTCACATCTGGCACGAACTACTGAAATTTTCACGAACCCTCGTCAGGTCTTTGAATTTAGATTTCGCAAAGATTACAGGAGAAATAGCTTATGTCGCGTCGCATATTGAAATACACAAGCGTGAGCGATTGTTTATTGCCACGTATTTTAACAGACGTGCCTTAAGTGAAATTCATTACATTTTATTAAACCTTATTAAATTTATTAAAAATAATTGCGACCGTGACAAGAGAAAAATAAATTTTCAAATAATTACGCAATGTCAGGCATGTTAAAAAGATAAAAAAAAAGAGGGAATAAAAATTTTTTACGCAAATAATTTTACGACATAGCTTAATATCAACTTAGCGCTTTAAATGAACTTTAAATAATTTATTCACTTCGATTAAATCCGAGCACGTATAAACCGTATGACACAAAGCACGTCACAGCGCTGCGCATAGAGAGATTAAGCCTATCCGCAAGATCGCCGTTGTGTGACTATGATGACAACCGAGCACACGTAAATCAGCGCATAAATTATTATCGGACATCGTCTAATCGAAAGCGATTACCACTTTCAGCGATCCATCCAACGTAGCGACCTCACCAACATACCATTTCGCATTCACAGTAAACTCATAGAAAAGAACCGAAAATAAAAAGAACGAAAGAAAGAAAGCAAAAATATATGTAATACTAGTAATTAACGAACGAATGCCATACAGTCACTCTCACCGTGTAGCTTGGCCGCGGCCGAAAGCCGGCGACTCAGTCTTACTAACCTTCGATTTCAGGTCCTCCCGTCGAGGTGGGCGTCACCATGTACGTCTTGAGTATCAGCTCCCTATCCGAAGTGAAAATGGTACTACCTCTAGGTCTTATTCAGTAATTCCGCTGAAAGTTACTCATTATCTATCTCGTTCTCGGCTAAACACAATCCGCCCTCCCCCACTCCCCCGACCGCC
>VBVR01001516.1:0-29675 GCA_011638315.1 Tetramorium parvispinum | reverse complement strand
TTATTATATAAATCGATCCCAAGCTTTCGATTGAGCCTACTTAGAATTCGATCGGTTCAGTCGTTAATGAGATCCGATAATCGAAGGTTTTCAATAACGACGTCTCGCGTAGAAGAGGCACAGCAGTGTCTCGGCGCTCAGTTCGCGTAACTTGGCGCTCGAGACACTGCCGTGCCTCTTGATTAAAGATGGATGCACATTAAATACCAAAAAAAAAAATTCAATCTTGTAGGTATTGAAGTAATAGGCAAATACAAGAGGCTGGAGATAAATATACGGCGGGAATGCTACATGCTCACCCGAGCCATAACACAATAAACCCGCAAGAAAAAAATCTTGTAGGTAAAGAGGCATGTTTTTATAACTTCTTTCTTTTTCAACGTAAAATCTATTGTCCTGACTTTATTTCAGTGTGTACTTTAATTCTGAAAAAGGATTTTTAATTCTGTAATTTGTCATGACTGCAAAAATTATATATTTTGTAGGTAAAAAAGAACAGCGTCTCCTTAATTATTGCACGCCGCACGAGCTACAAGTCAACCTGTCCCAGAAAAGACTACAAGATTTTGGCCTTTGATTGAATCATATTGAATCTCGACAGAGGTCAAGTGCCAGTTATTCTAAGAAGAAGAAGAAGACGACTTTGCATTGCTTGAAATGTATTATTTAAGTTAGGTTAGGCTTAGTTTAAATAATCTCACTTATTATTTCATTATATCAGGTATGTCTTTATATCTATTTTGTGTCTTTTTGCTTTCAGTGCGAGCATTATAAAATAGTGAAAAAGAAAGAATGGTTGAGGTCGACGGAGCCGATTCCACGTGACAAGTGTTTGATTTACACTTCTTGTTCTGCAGACTTTCTTGTCTCCTTCGACAGGAATGAAAGTTTCTCTAAGAAGATTGAATTAAATCTTATTCAGTGAACAACTCAGGTGAGATTTGAATGCAATTCCGCTCTTTGGAATCATGAGCAACGATCCGGGCATCGTTTGTTTCCGTCATTGCTCGACGAAGAATGTATTCTGCTGGCATGTACCGGCGACGTGTCCGCTGTGCTTGTCGCAGACGCAGAATTTTCTCGCGGACCCGTTTCGCGTTCCGTATCCGTTTGTAAATGCCGCACACTGTCCAACGAGTGTCGTGATTCGGCCCTCGCGAGGCAGTTTCCTCGACGACTTTGATGAGACGCATGATGATCTGCATATCGGGATAGTTGATTCTGCTGGTGGTATCTTGGAGTTCGACAAAGACGGTTTGATAGCGAACGACGTGACCAGGTGGCTCGATTGCATTGCCTTGGAGGTCGTACCGGCAGCCTGGACCGCACGATGGGACGAAACCTTGTCGCTCATGTCGAAGGATCTCAAGTGGAACTCTATTAACTATAACACCATCAGCATGAATTGTTTGAATTTTGTTCTGGATTTTTTTAATAATCTGGGATACGTGGATCTGAGATTTATGAGCAAGGAGGATTTGTGCGAGCGATTGATATTGTTGAAATTGCAAAATGCAATCCGATATGTTTCCTTGTACAGAGCCTTGAAGGATCAGGAGTATTTATTGTCAGATCATCACGTTTAATACATTTTCTTCTGTTATTTTTTACTTGTATATTATGTTATTTATCATTTATACAATAAAAACATTCATATTTTTATGTCCATCTCTCTCTGTTAACTACCGTGCGAATTCCTTTAGTAATTAATAAATTAAATTATAATAAGTTGATAATATAAAATATTGATATTTATTGTATTTTCTCTCTGGTATTTAAAAACGGTTAAATATCTTTGCAGTAAGTAAAATACGGATAGAAGGCATAACAGCAAGAAAAAAATGATTTTTATAAGGATCAAATCATCTCTATTAAATCGATGGTACGATGGACGTTTTGGACAGAAACGTTTATTGAGAAGACTAATAGTTAAGAATGAAAAGAAATTTGATGTGATCGTTGTTGGTGGCGGTCATGCCGGAACCGAAGCATCTGCTGCCGCTGCCAGGATGGGTGCAAAGACACTGCTGGTTACTCAGAAAAAAAGTACTATAGGTATATATATTTAAAGTTAATAACAGTATGCTGAAATCTAGATCACTGTATATGAAATGCACTTTTGTTCCAAGTAAGATTGTATGATCTGATGCAACGTATTTAATAGGATTTACATTTGCAGGAGAGATGTCGTGTAATCCGTCCTTTGGTGGCATTGGAAAGGGCCATTTGATGAGAGAAATAGATGCTTTGGATGGAATATGCTGTCGGATATGTGATATTTCAGGGATACACTATAAAGTCTTAAACAAGAGAAAGGGACCGGCGGTATGGGGTCTCAGAGCTCAAATCGACAGAGCATTGTACAAGAAACATATTCAAGCAGAGCTCTTCAATATGCCCAGATTACATATTTACGAATCCTCTGTAGAAGATCTGATTTTGGAGAACGATCCTCTGTCCTGCCAAGGAGTGATTCTCAGTATGTTTTGAAACTTTACAATGGGATAGAAAATAGAATTGAGATTTTTGAATTTAAATAAGATAATTAAAATATGACCGATGAAATTTACAGAAGATGGAACGAAGATATTTGGTGACGCGGTAGTTATAACTACAGGAACTTTTCTGAAAGGCCAGATAAATATTGGTTTAGAAAAAAGGCCTGCGGGTAGATTAAACGATGAACCCAGCATTGGTTTGGCAAATACACTCGACAGACTCGGATTTCGAATAGGTAGATTGAAAACTGGTAAGAATAATGTTCCATGCAGTATATATCTTTAATAAATTTGCATAATGCCCAATTGGTATATTTCAGATTTAATGTTTTAATTGATACATATATTAATTAAAAATTTTAATCACATTAATTATATATAATAACGTATTAGTTTATATTACATATGTATTTTAGGTACGCCGCCAAGATTGGAAAAAGAAAGTATCGACTTTACCAAATGTTCGACAGCCATGCCGGACGATTCTCCCATACCATTTTCGTTCATGAACGATAACGTATGGCTACCGTCCGACCAGCAAGTACCAACGTACCTGACGCATACAAATGAAAATGTTGCAAAGATCATAAAAGATAATATGCATTGTAATTTACACGTAACGGAGGAAATATCGGGCCCGCGGTATTGTCCGAGCATAGAGAGTAAGATTCTGCGATTCAAAACACAGCGACATCAGATTTGGTTGGAGCCGGAAGGTCTGGACTCACCGTTGATTTATCCAAGTGGATTGTCGTGCACTCTGCCAGAGGAAAAGCAGGTGGAGCTCGTTAAATGTATCTCAGGATTAGAAAATGCTCGTCTAGGTAATCTCTTTAGGTTGCAGTTTATATCTTGAATTTTGATTAATTTTAAAAATTTATTGCATTTGATTGTTCATATGAGAACAATCTTTTACACGATTTTTTAAAATTAAGACAGATTGAGAGAGTGAACGACTTGTCATATCTGGTGTTTTTATTAATAAATTTTTGTATTGTTTTAATGTATTAGATATCAACAATTCTGTTCAATTCTTGTAATAATAGGGCTTCTATTTTTATTATAATTTTATATTATAAAATTAAAAAAAAATTCTATTACTTACATTTATATTTAAATAGTAAAACCTGGTTATGGTGTCGAGTACGACTACATTGATCCCAGAGAATTAACCACCCAATTAGAAACGAAAAAAATTCCGGGGCTCTTCCTTGCCGGGCAAATAAACGGCACCACCGGCTATGAAGAAGCAGCTGCACAAGGTATCGTCGCGGGTGTTAATGCAGCCGCCAAGGTAATTGGTGTTGTGCGTATAGATTAACCTTTTCAATTTAAAGAAAAAACATTTGAAATTCATTTAATTTTCCATTAAAATCACATGAATTAAGAAACATAAAATTTAAACAATTTGGCTTATCCGTTTAGCCTTTTTAATTTATATGTAACTCAATTTATTTCCAAAATAATTTTTTTGTTGTAAATTGAGAAGTCAATATATATAAGCACGTTTTTACATGCGTTTTACATTTTGAATAAATCTCTGTATGTTCTCCAGGTATTTAAGAAACCGCCGCTTCTGATTAGTCGAACCGAGGGATACATTGGTGTCCTCATCGACGACCTGACGACGGAAGGTACTACAGAACCATATAGAATGTTCACCAGTCGATCGGAGTTTCGAGTGAGCCTACGTCCTGATAACGCTGATCAGAGATTGACGGAGAAGGGTTATGCGATAGGCTGCGTTTCTCGTGAGAGGATCGAGAAGACGAGACAGGTTCTTCAAAAAATGCAAGAAGCTGTACAGATACTCAAAGGCGATGTGCGAACGTCTAACAAGTGGCGCCGATTATTGAAAATGAATACCTCTAAGGCCACTGGAATGAAATCGGCATTTGATATGCTATCCACGGCAAACGAGGAAATCACATTCGCACAAATAATGGAACTGGTGCCGGATTTAAAATATCTAAGTGGAGATCCCAATCTGGCGAAAAGATTAGAGGTTTGTGAATTAATTATGAAAAAAGTTTTTCTTTTTATTTTTCATCTTATACCTTAATTAATGTTGCGTTATTTGATATATGTGCAACAAAATGTTTACCTTAGAAGTAGTTTTTCTCGCAAGTGTCGTATTTATTATAATTTCATCATCGAGTGATGAACTGACTTTGAACCATGTCTGAACTGCTGCTCTCTGATCTCATTGCAAACACGTTGACTGTTCTTAATAAAAAAAATATATTTGATACCATTGTCTTATGCGGAATTGCAAGATTATGAATTTAATCTGTGACTGCTTTTCGATCTTCACTGCTAGTACTGGCACATATATCATGTATTATACAGATGTAGATTTACAGATTTACAGTCAGGTACAGATTTTTAATGCTAACAGTGAATATCAGAACGCAGCCTGTATGATCTCAGCACAGCCATACATCGACACTTGATCTGTAAGAACATGTCGCGACGGAGATCATCGTGAGATCATTCCGTCGCGATATGTTATTGTCTTTGACAAAGATATCATTTATTTATTTATATAGCGGCGCTTAATCCATGGTATCGCACAACTATCGTTTTTAATACCTATTCAAAATGAAGCATCTTACCTCCTTTGTAATCTTATCGCAGAAAAAAATATTTACGAGGATCATATTACACATAGAGTTGCTTGCGCCTCTCTCGTCCTGTTATTCGTGCAGTCGAGAGTTTAAAACGGTGTGAACACGTTGCATCAGTGGCTCTGTGAAAAAAAATTTTCGATAGAAAGCATGGGAACAGATAGAAGCTCTTGTCCCTCAATAGTGCAGTTTCTTTGCAATCGAGAACTTGGATTTCGAAATGTGCATGCTCGGAATTTAGTACTGTCCTAAACATTCTATATAACAAATCCATTAGTCTGTACATTTGGATTTTTTTTATTCGGATAATGAAAGTTTTTCAGCAATTTCAGTCAAATAATTTAAGTAAAATACATTTGCCAATATTTTTGTGACACTGGTTAATGATTTCGTTAATGAATTCGGCTTTCAGATAGAGACGAGATATAGTTACATTGTCAAGGATCAAGAGTATCACGTCAATGACATCAGGGAAAATGAGCAAATGATTATACCCGACAACATCGATTACTACAAGTGAGGCTCAAAGATTTACTTCGTTGTTTGATTATTTAGTTGTTGCATGGTAAAATTGATAAGATTAATATACCATAAATCTAAATGTTCTAAATGTATAAGGAAAGTATGAAACTAACCACTCGTTTTATTTCTATTACAGTCCTGTTTTAAATCTTTCTAATGAAGATAGAGAGAAACTTACGAAACATCTTCCACGTACGGTAAATCTTTTTGTTAACGATAGTTCTATAAAAGTTTTGATCGTAAAAGTATATTCTCTTCTTTTCTTGTTTTAATCCTAATAGTATTTGCTGCTTAATTAAAGTGCAATTATTCCCATTAGCACTTGTTGTCTCTTCAATCAAATCATGCTAATTTGTATTAATAATTTTTATATTAATAGTTTGTATTAATAAAATTTATCTTGCAGATTGCAGCAGCTAATAAAATCTCAGGTGTGACACCTTCGGCTATATTGAGGCTACTTTATTATGTTAGACATCATTCCAACGAGAATGTTGCAAGAATGCAGTAATGTATTATAATAAAGAAAAAAAAAATTATTTTCCACTAATGTTTCGTAACAAATACAAAATTATATCATCAGGAATTTAATCACAAATTATTTAAATATTGATAGAGTAATTGTGGGTACTTTATATAGCTAATATATATATTTTTATCAGTATAAATAGTAATTAAAACAAAATTTATGATATCTTAAGATATTAAAAGTATCTCTCTTAAATTGCATTTAAAATTAATTCGACTAAATTCCGTTTAATTTAATCGATTCAATCTTCAGAGAATTACAGTAAAATTTCGGCTACATGATTTGTCGGTCCTGATTTCATTTTGCCTTGTAGCAAAAATAAGAATATAATTTTATTTTAATAAAATAGTGCAAAATAAAATTTACTTATTACAAATTTTTATTTAGATTAGTTACATAATATACGTATATACGTAATAATAAAACTTGAGTAGTAAACGATTTGACCAATCACAGTCGAGAATTGAAAACACAAAGCTATCGTTTTCGATCGTGATTGGCGGATGATTTGATTGGCTACCGCATCCAACTTCCATTGCGTGGCAAGCGTTATGCGCGTCCTGTGTGAAGGAGTCATAAGAAGCACCGATTTCCGTTTGTGTTCCATTTCCTCTGCAGGCGGCCAAGATAGAGCATCGTGCCGTTTTGTCTCTCTCGCGTGGAAAATTGCGGGAAAAACGCAAGATGGTAAGAAAGCTTTTACTTTCTCTATGTTTAACGATACATCACCCCAATTTCGCGTTTTTCCGTTCTGCCGATCCTAACATTTCGTTCTCAATTCGCTCGTTACGAACATGTGCAATTTGCCGACCACGTGTTTTAAGCGTATCCTGTTAATGAACTGTAAATCTTTTTTCCATCTAATATCTCGCGTCCCTTCGCTTATTCAAATGATGAAAAAAATTGGTCCGTGTTACTGATTTGTCGGTGATTAATTTTATAAACCATTTCTGAGGAAACGTTTCATAGCGCAGCTTACATGGTGAAGTAAAGGAGTGAGAAATTATTGCTATGTATTTTCTGGTTCACAGGATAAATCTGTACGAGAATTCTTCAAAGGAATCGGCGTGACTTGATTCAGGAAAGAATGAAAAGAATAGTATTCTTTAAAATGCAGGCTACTCTAGATTGATCCGGAATCTCGGAAGTAGAGGCTGCCCAAGAAGACTTTGGAATTTTTAGGTAGTTTATTAGTTTATGAATTATTTTACACAATTTTTATGTAATTGCTTTTGTCTCTTAATTATGATGACACTAGGTCCGTGTTGCTGAGTAACAATGATTTATTACCTCCTCCGTCTGATTTTTATAAATTTTATTTTATATAATCTTCCTTGAAATATATAGTTTACTGAAAAAGAAATAATATGATTGTAGGAAGAAAACATGTAATGTATGGAATGAATCCATCAATCGCTTTATCTACGCTTTAAGTCTACGTTGTACCCACCAAACACATTGCAATATTGATTGTACAGAAACAGCAGCATGAGAAGAAATTTTTTCTTTGCAAAATGATAAAGTAAGTAACACGATGTTTTAATTAATCTTACATTTGTAAAATTTAGATACTAAATTTTAAATCTGATGTAACATTACATATTTCTTAATCATTAATTTGTTTAAAAATTAGAAATTAGTAGTTATATAGATATTCAAATTAAATGTTATTTAATAAGATATGAAGACTTAGCTCTGTCGTTTATTTATTATATAAATCATGAATTATTGATAAACATTTCTTTAACCAACAGTTGACAGGATTATATATTATTTGAATATAAACTTATTAGAATAAATTGAACTTTACAAATGTTAGTATAGTGATATTGATGTTTTATTCATTACTCCTTAATCATTATTGTATATATAGCATTAACATATAATTTATTTCACAATTCACTATTTGTGGAAACTTTCTATTTTCGTTCTAATTTGTTTCCATATCCAACTTACGTTTAACATGTACCCACACCAAAGCAGTTTTCTTTATACACTATATATGTATAAATAATTAATTAAATTTTTAATTATTTGACATTAATATATTACAAAAATTTGAGATATAAAATATTTCTCTGCCCCCTCGGTTTCCTCTCCCTCCACCCCCTTTTTCTTTCTCTGTCACAAATCTTTATTCTATAATCACGGACTATAAGTACTAATAGCATTAAAAGTAATGCATATAATCGTAAATATTAATAGTTACGCTTTTTTTCTACATTTTTATCATATCACATTTCAGTGCAAACCAAGCATTTCTACGACTAGTATTATGTATCCTTCGTTTTTTCCATTTCTTTATTTTCTAAGAACATTTTCTTTCAAATCGAAGCAAATTGAAAATATTCCATTTTGAAAGTAATTTTTACAAATTTGTATTTCTACATATACATATATTAATAAAAAATTCTAAGTTACAAATAAGAACTATTTTGAAAGATTATGCAATCTTAGGAAGATGCTGGACTAAGTTGCTCATATATTTATCTAATTTATGTGCAATAATACACGTTGCACTTCTAGTTTCATAATTGCTGTTATATTTCCATATCCACAATTTAAGTTATTTTTGTAATTACTTTTAATTAGCCCATATCTCATTCTTAATTTATTATACAATAAATTAAACTCACAGTTGTAAGCAATTACACATTAAAATCTGTATTCTCATCTTCGGGGCGACGATCCTAGCAGATACAAGCCTGCACTGCCAGTCGCGTAGATCGCGTTGCGCGCGCGGTGGTTCACTCGGCAGCGGAACAAGAAGATGCTGGACGATGTATCCCGCCGCACTGGATCTTCCTTACGTCTTGTCGGAACGTGAGGAAATCAACTCGATCTTGTACAAACCGATCAATTCGACGCAGCGGATAAAGGTACGGTCGTCAGGCTCGCATGGCAAGGCGCGTGCACGCGTTTCTATGCGCTTAACGCGCTGCAGCGGCGTCGAGGTTAATCCTGGTGTTATCGTGGGCGTACACAATGCACTTGTCAATAGTGTCACGCGACTTGCACCACCAGCTTCTGAGGAACAATCAAGACGATCCTGATATTTCTAACTTTATAATGTTTTTAGAAGAAGTTTTTCTCAATTTCTAGCTAGGACAAAAATGAGGACACATTTATAGCTTGTACTCTGCTTGTACAATACATCATTGTATATCTGTATGAAATGTGCTGTCACTTATTTATTCATAGTATTGTTGCATAAGTTTTTAGTTTGTAATAACTCGCCCTGTCAGCGGATTATAGATGAGATATAATTTTCAAAGTTGCTCCTGATATTTCTAATTTTATAATGTTTTTAGAAGAAGTTTTTTTCAATTTCTATATAGAACAAAATGAGGACATTTATAGCTTGTACTCTGCGTACAATACACCATTGTATATCTATATGAAATGTGCTGTCACTTATTTATTCATAGTATCGTTGCATAAGTTTTTTTAGTTTGTAACAACTCGCCCTGTCAGCGGATTATAGATGAGATATAACTTTCAAAGTTGCTTTTCTTTACTCTCTCAAGTTTTTGGTTGACTTTTATAAACGCTTTTGTTTATGTGTAATGTCAAATTATGTAATTGCAGTACACATGTTTCCACGCTTCGCCGAGTTACATTGTACTAGGCTCAACCAGCGGCAGCGTCTACTTGTTCTCCAGAGAACCATGTTTGTTTCTTCAGATAATACCCCTATCGGTAAATAGTCCATCAATTTCAGAATCCTTATTGATATAATTTTCTTGATATATAATTATAAGAATGTAAGTTTTAATTGAACGTTGATTAAATAAGTGATACATTATGATACATCGGAATGTATGATTGGTACGTTTATTAATGTTACTTTTGTCTTCTACCAGGAGGGTGTAGTCTCACGTGTGGCGATATCACCTGACGAAAAGACCGTGGCTTTAGCAACCACTCGTAGTACCGTTTGTTTAGTCTCCCTGAAATCTACTCCGCAACTGATATCAGTATCGTCGGAGCACGTATATGAACAAGTCACTTGTATCTGTTGGAACAACAACAGTACCGAGATATATGTGGGAGATGCAGTCGGGAGGGTCTCCGTCATGGTGCTATCCATATTCACGGTAAGTTTGTAACGCAACAAATTAAACACACTAACAAGAGATTAACGTTTACTCCAATAAACAGAATAACATAATTAAAATTATGTACAACGTAATAATATGTATCGTTGCAATATATATTCTCTAATTTTTATATCGTTATTACATTTATTTTTCATTCATATATGCATATATCAACCAATTTATATAATAATATAATTTTTTTTTCACGATTAGGTCAATGGAATGTTTCAAACTCCAGCATGCACGCTCATGAATCTGGACTCCAGCATCGTGCAGTTGAGCTTCCTGCCGCCTCTGCTGCTGGTCTCCACGTTAGCGCGTTGTTACGTCTGCGACACGGTGCTGGAGCAATACAAGCAGATAGGCAATAAACCGCGGAACGGAGAATTCGGCGCGTGTTTCTATACGCGCGAGAACGCCGCTTTGAGCGCGCAGAGGCAGGAGAGGAACATCAACGACGCTCGGGGCGCGTTTAACTTGATCTCCGACAACGATAGTAATATCTTGGGCGAGAATCACTCGAAGATATTTTGCGCCCGACCCGGTTCGAGATTGTGGGAGGTGTCGGCTGACGGAGTCGTCGTGAAGACGCATCAGTTTAAGGAGGCTCTGGCGATTCCTCCAATAGCAATATTTCGATCAGATAGTACCTTGAAATCTAGTCAGAAGGAGGAGACGGAACGCGAGTGGCCACCGCAGTCTGTCAACTTCTCGCACCTGTTTGTACTCGCACGCAAGTATTTATTTTCCTATACGACTAGTGGCCTGTACGTTATCGATCCCACGAACGCGAGCATGCTGTTGTGGAGCAACGAGTACACGAACATCAGCATGACGGCAATCGTGGACGATCGGATCTACTTGATGACCTGTGATAGCGAATTTCATTGTTTAGCATTAACGTCACTCGATAGCCTGATACTGCGGCTGTATTGCCGCGAGCAATATAGCGAGTGTCTGAACGCGTGTTTTGTATATAAGTCGCAATTATTGAGAGCCATCGGCACTAAAGAGATCGTCGAGCTCCTCGAGATGGAGGATCTGCCGCGAGAAAACAGGAAAACGTTGCTGCGACCATTAATAACGTTTCTGCAAGCCGGCGGTAATAATAGACCGGCCAAGTTGGACTCCGGAATCGTGGTCGTGCACTCCGAGAGCGGCAGATGCGCGGATAAGAAAATCTACAGCTGCGAAATGACGTCTTCGTCGCAGTCGCCTGAAATTTCCAGCGACGATTCATCCGAGATGCAAATAGAGTCTGGAAAAGATCGGGCAGAAAGTCACGCGCGAGGAAGTACACACGGGACGGCTTCGGAGAACGTACTCAACTCGGACTACGATGGGGAAGTGTTGGATACCAAAGATGACGGTCGAGAGCCGGATTTCCAGGAAAACATTACGCACAGGGTGCAGTCGGATTTGCGTTCGATTTACGATCTGGCGAATAGCATCAGACCTAGTATGTCGGAGAAAGAAATCGAGGAAGTTATTTCGGAGACAGATAAAAGGATGAGAGCGGTCAAAGATTCCTACCGGGACTCGCCCGGGCTTCAGAGTTTCATCTACGAAGTTACTCGCGCCGCGGAATTGCATTACTACAACACGTTTCTGGAAAACGCTTCCGTTCAGTCGATCGACTCCACCGGCAACGATTACGTCGTGCGGCATTTCGCGAGAGCCTTCATCGAGATCAACGCGCCGACTTATACTAGGTGCAGCTGCGGTTACCCCTACCCGGTGGACAAGGCCGTGGAGCCGAAGTTCCTGGCGGTCGGCGAGTTCTTGATCAAGAGATACGCGGACAGCCTGCCGAATGAATGTAGCAATATTTGCGACAAGGTACCTTACATGTGGCGCGTGTACCTGCCCGTCCGTATCGAGCAACGTAGCGCACTGGACGATCTGTTGAGACAGTGCCTTCAGACTAGAGATAATGTCGTGTTGTCGTTTCTTCTGCCGGCGCTAAATGAGCAACAGTGGAGTTGCGTGACCATGTGCCTGAGCGAGATCAAGGATGGCACTTGCCTGTTCTGCGCGATGCCTTTGGCGAGAAAGTCCGAATATGACATACTGGTAGATTGGAGCGGGATTGCCAGAGAGATCATGGAAAGAGAGGGACCAGACGAGGCCACGGCGTTTCTGATTAAGCTCGAGAGCAAGATACCGGACATAAATTTTGACAGAAGGTAAAACTGAAAAATCTTGAAGCGTTGATAAAAAGAATCTATATTCTTTTTTTAACAGAG
Source organism: Tetramorium parvispinum (assembly GCA_011638315.1). Taxonomy (NCBI): domain Eukaryota; kingdom Metazoa; phylum Arthropoda; class Insecta; order Hymenoptera; family Formicidae; genus Tetramorium; species Tetramorium parvispinum. Next base: position 17,153 of record VBVR01001516.1, on the reverse strand, counting down.
TAATAACAAAATAGTATAATATATATAAATAGATGACAGCGAATGTCATAATTTCATTAATAATTAAAAAGTATATAATTAAAATTTGTCGTTTACTATTATAGAAGAACATTAATATTAATTGTAATATTAAAATTTGTCATTTTGTAAACATTTTTACAAATTAAAGAGAAGAGTTTCCACAACAACGACAAGTATAAGATTCAATATTTTTTTATTACTAATAGAACTTCTATCGTCATCAATTAAAATTATTAATTTTTTTATTCATCATTCTATAAATTGTCAGAGAAAATAAAATTTAACGCTATATAAAATTACATCGTCCTTGGTCTATTATTAACAATCGATATTGTTATACACAAATAAAAAACTCTGAAAATTAAATAAAGAAAATAATAGATAAATCAAAATAATATTTATACAAGTACTTGTTTAATTACAATAATATACGAAGATACAATTGTATAAAAAACGCTCTGTATACATAAAAAAATTAATCTCAGCCAAAAATTTTGCAGCTAATTGATATTAATATATTATTTTTATTATAGCATCTTCCAGTCGATCATATTTACAAAAATGCTACATCGCCGAGGTTTGAAGAAGTCCATTGATTTTAGTAATACTAATCAATTATCGTCAGAATTTGGCACAATTTGCTCACCACAGGTAATCTAATTGCTATTTCTGTTGCAAAAATAACAAAATACCTAAATATCAATATAAGTCATTTGGAAAGATATCTTTCAGATTTTTATGTCGTTTAGATATATAGAATAAATCACACAACTCGATTAATTTATTTTCCTTTAAAATCTTTTTTAAAAATACTGCTAATAGAAAACGAGTATTATTAATAATGGGTTTTTTTCAATCAATAATTGTAACTATTTCTCAAAAATAATCTTAGAAACTCATTTTGTGAGCAATCGTTAACAATTAGAATAATTAAATTGATTCTTAAATTGTTTAAAGATCTTCCCGCTTTTTCCCGAGAGTGTGAATATTAATTAAAGTCAATATTAAATATTATTTTCATTGTCGCAGATACGTGAACAACTGGCGAAAGCTCTCGAGAAAGATTTAAGGCGACCGATAGATAAAAACGTGTTTGGGACAGGTGCTCATCACTGGGGTATGTGTCATCGGATTAAGTCATTAACGTGCCCGGGCTGCACGTTGTCTCTGCAGACGCCAATTTTGCTAGGTGACAATGGAATCGCGATCTTCCGTTGCGGACATGCCTACCATGTAAATTGTATGATAGAGAGAAAGCTCACTAGATGCAATCTTCATCAATGAATATTGTAAATAAGAGTCAAATAAAAAAAAAAGTTCACCTATCGTATACATTTCTCTTAAAATAAAGCTCTCTTCAAACGTAATTGAATCTATTATTTATTTACCTATCTAGTAAAGATCTTTTTTCTATCGTCGCAAATATTTGGATTTATTATCTCGATACATTCGTTATCACAGTTGCAAGTTTGACAGTACAGAACATCATAAACTGAACAAAATCGCTATATATAGAGCCACGCATTTTTCAAGTTTACCGTTTTTGTTCATTATCAAAATGTATCATTTTTATAAGATTATTATAATTAATCATAACTACAATGATTATAGTCTTCTCTTATACAAAATTATTAAACATGCATGTACAGTAAATAAAATATTCTCGCATTATCCCTGACGCCGCATTATTAAGTTCCTTTTTACGAGAGACTTACGAGGAAGGGGATAAATGTACATCTAGATTTACATGAATATTACATTACTTGTCTTATCACTTACCTTATTTGACGTTTTATTGAAATATATATAATTACACGCATACAACGTGTAAATATAAACTTCGTACGTGGCGTAAATATACTTCGTATTATATACATTCGGTATTCTTAACTTTTGTTATGATTTTGCAAATTGTTCTTTAGCAAAGTAAAAAAAAAATCAGTTTGTTCGCGATACATTAAATCGAGATTTAACACAAAAAAAATATATATATTGACATTATCGTAATTTATATTGCGTGTACTCCCATAGCGTCAGATCTGTAAACTTACGAGATTTTTATATAGATACTTAAATATCAGTATATGTGTATTCTTACGAATAAATAAATCCATATAAAAATTGTTCACACATAAATCTTGTGACGATTACTATCATTATTTTTATAAACACGTTATGTATACCATACTGCAATAACACCGAACAGTATTCCTTTAACGTAAAAGCAAAACAAACAGCTTATTATATAGAATTATGAAGTTTAGAAAAATATTTACTAATAAGAGATTTTTGCACGAGTATATCGGTATCACAGTTTAAATGGTAATAAAATGTACAAAACTTTGTGATCTTTCATCGTAAAGTGACTAGAGAATCTTTGATTATACCTAGCTTTTTACATAATTTATCTTATAATTTTTTGTATATCTATATATAAAATTATTTAAAAAAGGTATAAAAAAAGTAAGATACAGATATTAAATGTCACGAATTTCCTATCAATATATCCGTATATATAATTTTTAGCTATGACGTAATACGATTTGAGCATTATGAATTTTTGAGCAAAATATTGAGTCAGTGTCCAAAATTGTACACTAAGTTATTCATGAATGGACATTTCACCTTTTCATTTAGTGAGTATCATAAAAGTGCCACAACTTGCAGAGCTTGCTTTAAACGCAAAAGTGCCTGTCCTTGCACAATCGCGGAGAAGACACTTCATTTTACAATCTATCGCAAGATATCAATATTATATCTCCATGTTTCTAATAAATTTTATAATACAATGTAGAAGCAGAAAATTTCCTTTCAAACAGACAAACTGCTGGTTTCACGCTACCATTCTTGTAAATTGAGATCGCAGCGCTTGACATTTTTAGCATTTTAGATCAATTATATCAATAATTATTGCTCAAGTAAAGTTTTCATAAAATAAAGCATTGTGTTTTGAATGGTGATAGAGAAAACGTATACATTGACAAATATTCTTAATAAAGCCCACTTGAATGAACCGTAATAATTAGAATTCAGGATAAATTTTCATTTATAACTTTATATACCGTGTAATGCACGAGAAATATTTAAAGATTCAGAAACATACACAGATATATAAAATATATACATTCAAAATGCATATAAAATTATAAATAGAATGTTATCCTGAAATCTGATCTGACGAATTACGGATCTTCTGAGAGGAACTTATAATATTATCGATACATTTCCTCCTGATAATCATTCTGCTAATAGATAGTTACGGCGAGATCGAATCATATAAAGAGGAAGCATTTTATATAGATGCTCTTAACACGTTGTTCTCACATGTGCATCGTTTTCATATCTTGAATATATCTAAAATATCAAATTACTTCAACAATTTGTATATATAAAGATAAATTACGAATAAAATAAAATGATATTAAACCCTTTCAGATTTCAGTAACACGTGCACAGTGGACAACCTGTTAATATAGTTTGCAAAATATCAAATTATGTTTGTACATCAATCGTTTACAAATATGTTCTTTTGTTTTCTTTTAGAAAATATTATGAAAGTAAATGAAAGTATCTTTCATGAGAAAAATGCATAGTCTGTTTCATATTGTACGCAAAAATAATACGCTTAAAATTAAATATAATTAAATGTGTAGAGTTGCATTCGGTTGTTGCACTTACCCATTACTGTCCATACATATCTCTCCCAGGCAACTTTTTATTTGCGCCGCTCTCGAATGAGAGCGACTATTCTATTACGCAAACAAAATGTTACGTGAAATCAAAAAATACGACAAATAATCGCAACGGTGACTTACAGTATGTCGGCGGAATGGTTGCGGTTTCTGAGTTTTGTTGAGTAACAAGCTCTCTTTCTCTCGAGGTAATGTGCACATAGCAAACAAAGTTTGAGAGTGAAAAATATACGTAGGAACAAATTATGCAAATGACTGTATGCTTGCGATCACCGTGATGAAACCGTGCACAATACGTCAATAGAATTTTAATCGATGAAGCCATTCTGATCAATATAATTCATTATTAAAACGCAGAGCCGTGGTGCTTCCTTCGAGGCATATTGTACGTCTCTTCATCTCATAAAACGAAATGATTCTATAGTATGGATATATTGTGCACGATTTCTCTTCTAAAAAAGTTTCGCAAAAGATATGTCGATATTTGTAAAACATGTATATCACATTATATAATTATATGATGCTTTTCAGCGATAATATATCACGAAGTATATCATAAAGTATTTACGATAATACTGCATATGAGAACGACTTCGTATTTTGTTTCATTAATAAATGCTATGTTTCTCGAGAACTTAAAAAAATTTCATTAAAGAAACATTGCATTTTAAAATCGAATATAATTTATATTATACCGTTCTCGAATAATTTAGCTAAAAAAATAGCAAGCCATATTTTGTTCTAATAACATTTAAGTAGCATGCTAAATATTACTGTATAATATTAAACATGAATAGAGTTATATACAGTTGCACTCTTTACATAGCGTAATTTCTGAAAATTTTCAATTAAAAAATTTTTCCGGTTCTTATTAAATATAAGTCGAAATTTGATGATGCGCAAATTCTTTCCGCAAATTCGGAAATAATTTTACAATGCAATTTCATACTATTCAAATGATATTAAATGTGCAATTGGTCTCAAATAATTTCTTAAAATTTTATCAATCTAAAATTTTTCGGTTTAAAAATGCGTTTGATGTATTGTGACTTATATGTATAAAAAAAACGATTAAAAGATTCATTCCTTGGGTGTGTCTTTAAAATAAAACTAGAAAACATTGGATGCATATAAATCATGCAGAAATAATCTGTCTTAAAAAGGAGAGAACCCTTTTAAACGTCGATGGGTAATAGATCGTAATGTTAAACGCATATCATCATCTTTAACTAGATATCAATTAATAAGGAATTTGAACAGAGTTGTGAGATTATCAAGATTACATGGAAATAATTTCATAATTTTCTTAATTTATAGCACAGAAGGCAGGAACGTTTGCACGACAATATTCCGCTGTTAAAAAGGTATACGCGCGCGCGTATATATCTTTTTTCTTAAGATTCATTCCTTCCATTCCTAAAAAAGAGAAAACAGATAGGTAAAATTTCATCCTTTTGCAAAATTACATTAAAGCTAGTTGAACGTAAAACTAAATAGATACTATTTTCGGAAAGCATTAATGTAACCTTACATAAAAATGTAAACTTACATATAGATAAAAAAAAACATTTGTATCTCCTACAAATATCTCAGATTAAATTATACATAAAAGATACACTTTATCCAAAATTTTTGATTCCTTTCTGCTCGTACTACTCTTATTTTTCTTTTTAAATTGTAATATTATGCCAATTTAGCAAAATTTCCTTCTTAGTGCAATTTAATAAATTCATGAATATAAATATTAATATATTATTAAAAATTTAATGCATATGGTTTAAACATAATAAAATACTAACAATTTGCACTTCAAAGTTATATTGCTGAAAATTTTAGTCTTTTTAAAACTGATGACTCTATTATGCAAAATATATTAATGTATTGCAAAAATAAAATCAAATTATGCTTATAGTCAAATTGTTCACATTACTTATTTATAAAAATAAATACACAATTATTTATCAAACATTGTGTTCAATATGTCAATATTCTATGTGATACACAGTTTAGCTTTATATAATCATATCAAATGAACAATTTGGCTATTATATCCTGTATGCTAGCATTTGATTTTCTTAATATTACTTGTATATTAATATAAATATCAATGATATAATAATCATTGATCTTATACCTCAAATAGCACATGAAAGTAAGATTATAACCAAAGTTTCATGCATTGTGTAACTTAATCTTACAATTTACAACACAAAAAATCAGAAATCTGTTAATATTGTATAGGAATAATTGCATTATATAATGTTTCGTGAGATAATTTTCAAAATATTTTTTCTGAAATTTATATAAATTTCTGATAGTATAAAGATATTATTTATGTAAAATCACAGAATATTTTCGTAGTATGTTTCATAAAACTTATACTATTATTTTTAGTAATGGATTATGCTGTAAATTTTTGTATTGTAAAAAATATATGAAACGGTAATCTGTCGTTGAGCAAAGGTCACAAACATGATATTAGCACCTTATTCCTAATTTCTTATTATAAAACATATTCCATTTTCAATTCTTCGAAAAGCGAATCGTATATAATTCAGTTTTATCTCATTACTAACAGAACATTTTCCTTTTCGATATTATAAAATCTCGGATGCGCGTATAGTTTCTTATAATATTGTGAAAGGTTTCACGAGTTTCGTAGATGGCACGCATCAGAGAATTAATACATATTTACACATAACGATTCAGCTTTTCAAGAAACTTGTGAGAGAACTCGGGAACTTTATAAAATCGCAGAAACAAAAACGTAGTTCTCTCTTTTTTGTTATCAGGAATTTGTGTGTACAGATGAATAAAGTAAAGACATGTTTAGCATTTATATTTTTTTTTTGAAAGCGTATATATGTATTACGTTAAGATACAATCTTGAATCGTCCGTGAGGAAGAAGGCTGATGGTTCTCTCGTAGATGTCTTCGTTCCTTCTTCTCTTGCTCTTGTCGCATCTTGTTCTCGCTTTCTCTGTTTCTTGTCACTGCGAATCATAGTCTCACACGATCTCGAATCAAGATGTCCCCTTTTTTCCTTCTTGACTTCCCATCGACACTCATATATTCATGATAACTATTCGTTTAGAAACTCACTCTCGGACTAAATGAATATTTTCTTAATAATAACATAGTTACATGGATATATGTATGTGTATACTATCTATATGTAGTATATTATCATATCAATATATATATGTATGTATTAAGACAAAAGGACTCCACGCTTAATGTGAAGAGAGATTTCACGGCAATTCTATACTGAATTTGAGTTCAGCTATTTTAAAAGAAGACAAAAACGTTCAGAATTCTATTTTGTGGAGTCTACTAAATCTTCATACTATCCTATTCGTTAAGCAATTTGTTAAGCAAATCTCGAAATTACCCTTTTACCGTGTATCCTACAATGTTCCTTGATAATGCCGCGTCATCATTAATAATCATTAATAAATCTTTGGATGTCAGATGTGTTCGTACATTATAAGCGACATAATATACTTCAAGAATTAAAAAGACGAGGATCGCAGTGTATGGTGTGTATATATATGTGTGTTGTTGCAATTACTGCTTCATCATCGATCCTATGTCACGCCGACATGCCTTGCTTGCATCGTCTTCGGTATTGATTCATTTCCTTTTTTTTTAGTGTCTTGAGCGATGTGAGGAGTCTGCTCGTTCATCTCGACGATCCCGTTCTCGTTCTCGCTCCCGTTCTCGTTCCGGTTCTCGTTCCCGCTCAGATGGTCTTCGACTTGATTCTCGTTCTCGATCTCGCTCTCGCTCGCGTTCTCTGTAGCGATCGTCATAATACCTACACAAGTTACGTCAGCCAATTATCTTATTTTAATGCTGCTTTGCATACTTCGTTATATCTATGAGGCCACTTTACTACAAAACGTTAATCTCGTGTTATTCATGAATATAAGGAAACGATAAAAATATATCGTCTCTCTCTAGCTTTCTCACTCTCTCTCTCTCTCTCTCTCTCTCTCTCACTCTATTTTCTTTAGTGAGCCTGCTAACCGATGTATTTTGTGCACGAAAGCGCATAAACATAAAATAAATCGGCACGCAAGTATAAAGACACATAATTATGCAATTATAACGATAACAGACATGTGATTTTATAATTTTTATAATGACAATATAAATACCTAAAAAATAATACGTTTCTCCTTAATTTCTTCCCTACAAATTTAGCAATAAAGGATCCATTATTCGAAGAATAATTTTTTGTCTTTTCGATTATTTTATCATTATTAAAGCTTTGCTTATTTCGTTAGCCTGCACACATATACATACTTTTTTCTACCCAATATCCAAATGAAAAATGAAGGAAAGGGCATGAATTTATTTGCCCGCGCAATAAATATATGAACACATTTTCTCTCATCATTTCATTGTTCATTTAACGTTTATTTAAGTCTACATGCATTTGCTGTAATGAAAAAAGTCATTTACCTAGTCGTCTTGGAAGACGAGACGGGTGCCGTCTCTGGCGGTTCTTCTTTTACTCTTGGCCTGGCTGATTGACGTGTTGTACTAATGGAAAACGGATATTTTGTTATGACGGTTTATGTACTATTAACCAGGCTTAGTACATTTTATTAAAAGTAAAAATTATCCTAAGAGAGACGATAGCTCAGATCGTTGTTGTTTCGACATCAACGAAAGAGACACGTTTTGCGAGAGACTTACACTATTTTATAAATTACATGATATAATCACATACAAATACAAAATGCCGTATGAATCACACAATTGCAATCCAACATAATAATTTATAAGACAAAGATTTAATATACACGTCTAAATTAGTGAATACTAATTGATACCAGCTATCAATGATTCAGGGATGAGAACATTATTATTCGGGACGAGAACATTATGATTTAACATTAACCCTGGTACCATATACCACAAAGAATAGTAAAAAGAAGTAGATTGTGCAGTAAATAACATATTAGAATACTTTTAATTCGCTTATAATTTTTCTCATATAATTATAATTTTGATTAATATAGTCCGTGTACATGATTACAGGGTTTCATGTTTCTATATCACTATAATACACAAATTTTAGAGCAGCATGAGCATGGACCGTGAATTAGAATATTTGTCATTAAAATATGTTGATTGCCCTTATTACGCATTGCATTTTATATATGCTGGCAAGCTATATTTTATCCAGTAGTCAGCATTTTTCGTCGCTGTTCACTGAATTAAAAACCTTATAAAATATAGCGAGATACCGTATATAAAAGATGGATACACACAATGTATTTTCGCGAGTCTTAAAATTAAATTGTGATAAATAACTAAAAAATCATAAGCGGCCGCGTGTAACTGAATTTTACACTCAACTGTGCGTTTAACTTGTTCCACGCGTGCTTATAAAGTCACATTTTGTGTACGTGAAAAAAATCAAAAAGAGAATACAATTCTTTTTACACAACGTGAATGTACGTATAAGAAAATAGCGAGTTATAAACAAATTAAGAAGGTACATAAATTCTTTTGTTCCGATCTATATATTATCATAATACACTGAAATATTTTTTCAGGATTCATTTTCGTCATTACGTTTAATTTTCACGCGAGTATACCTGAAATATAGCACCATAAAGATGCTACTCCTATATATAATAAAAATAATATATAATGAATAAATATATAATATTAGTCTTTTACTTGAATAAAATTATTCAATTTTTACTTTTTCAAACAGCTTATACTCTTTATGTCCTATACTTCATAGTATACTTCGGTAGCAAAAACAGTTAATAATGCTGCAATTTATATAGTTTATAGTTTATATAAATTACATAATTAATATAAAATAAAAATACTGTTATTAAATGCACTATTTAATGTACTGCATATTGTCTATGTATAGGAACTATTACATAAAAAAACACATGGAATACACTAAGACTCTTATATTATATTAATGAACGAATTAAAAATGCTCGATTATAATCATATACGAAAAAATTATTGAATGTACAATCAGAAAAAAATTGCAATTTGTCATGGATTGCAATAGAGATATGATTTTACAATTCTAGAAATAATTTTATTCGTAAAACTTTATGAATTGCAGCTATCAGTATAAATATCGCGTTGGATTATAGTTAAATATACGATAAACATAGTATTGACTTTTTTGTGTGATTATTGCGCAACAATTCAAACGGTTGTATAAGATCTGGAGTGACGACAAATTACGGCTGAGGTAATAAAAGTGCGGTTCTATTCAGTCTGATATATCGATAAACATGTTGACACATTTGCGTGCTTTTTCCTTGCTTATAGATATATAGGTTTCTCTATTTTTTGTTATTTTTTCAGTGTTCTATATTTACAATTGACACAAATAATGTCGAGAGATTCGTTCATGTTTAATTCTTAGTCGCGATACAATATAGAAATTCATTGGCAATATTTTCAACAACAGAAGCTAATTGATTGATTCAAATATGAATTCTTTGTTGTGTTATAAGATCCTATTCTTATTGTGTTTTTATTGAACATTTCTCACGGAATACACAGTATTTTATTAGCATCAATATAAACAACTTATTTCTCTTTTTTCTCTACTAATCAAGATCCCTAAAGAGTTTCTCTCAACAAAATTCCTCCCTTTGTACAACGAATACGCACTAGAGTAGTGACACAATTAAGAGAGTAGTCTGGTGAGATCATTTGGCTTACCTTTCTTCTCGGCTTCGCTCTCTATATTCACGATCTCTCTCACGTTCGCGCTCTCTTTCTCTGCTGCGTGAACGTTCTCTCGGATATGGTTCGCTGTAATAACGTTCCCTGTCCCTATCACGATCTCGTTCTCTCTCGCGATCACGCTCCCGGTCACGCTCCCGTTCGCGATCTCTGCTACGTTCACGATATTCCCGATCTCTACTCCTGGATCGCTCGCGTCGTCTCCTGTGACTGCGCTCTCTGTCACGCGAACGTGAACGCTCTGCAAGAAAATTCATTATCCGTGAGACTAAGCGCATGACTGAGTTTTAAGACAAAGTTGAAATAACATATTTGCAGAAAAAGAGCTTTTATAACTCAATATGTTAAAATATGTATAAAAGGTCATTAATTTTTTTTTACTGTCGATATTCTCTCTTCTAATGTGAAAATTTTCAAAGCTACGATTTCGATAGAAAAACTTGACATATTACACGCAGGTGTTTAACTCACCTCTACGTCCAGATCCGTAGCTCTTGGTCTCAACGCCGCGTAAGGTATCTTGGAGGGAACTGATCAAGATTTTGCATCTATCGTCTGCAGCTACCTTGGACTGTTTTATCAGCGAGATAGCAGTCACCAGAGTCTCTATGGCACTCGCATATTCGCCTGCCGCAGCATCGGATACCGCCCGCGCAATTGCGGACGACGATACTGTACGATTACGGCCCATGATTTCCTCAAATTCTTGCTCGGTGAGCGGTGGTGGACCTTCCGGACGATGATCAGGTCCAGGTGCTCCATAAGGAGCCTATGTGACACAAAAAACAATATAGAAAATTGTTTCAAACATCTATCTTTTTGCATTGAATTAGTTCCTAAATAGAAATTATTATATAATAAACTTAATATCTACAAAGTTACTTCGTTTTGCATGATGCCAAATTTTTATAGAACATTATTAATAATATAAGCGAATTGTATCGAATATATTTGAACAAGTTGTACTCGCAATTATAATTATTGTATGTTTTAATTATAATTCTGCAAATGAGTAACATATCGTGTGATAGTTCCATGTTTCTTTTATAATACGATTGATACTAAGAGCGATTAATTAGTCTTATATTTTATTTTAATGATAATATAGAAAAAGTTACTTTCCTATTTGAAGTAACTTAAAATATGGCTAGTGAAATCTAATGTTAGAGTTAAGTTATTTTAATTAAATATTTTGATTAGAATACATATACGTGATAATAAGATAATACTTGTGCACTTGGTGGCCCATAACCATGTGGTGGTACATGCGGTGGACCATGCGATTGTCCATGGGGTGGACCATGGGGAGGACCGTGAGGTGGCCCATGAGGTGGCCCATGTGGTGGACCATGGGGTGGACCGGGAGGTCCCGGTGGATGTTGACCGGGATGTTGATGAGGCGGTCCTTGCGGGAAAAATGCAGGATTCACATGAGGTGCCGGGCCACCGGGTGGTCCTTGAGGAGGACCCTGTGGTGGTCCACCGTGTCCTGGAGGCGGCCCGCCTGGACCTAACAATACACTTGATAAATACCACATTTTTTCTATGCCAAATATAAATGATGAACGTATCATAAATACGTGAAAATGACGGATAATGAAAATAAATTCTATTTCAAGATCGAATTACATCTTGAAATAGATCATTAATGTATTTTGTCTATTATCAAAATATTCAAATACTTTAATAATGAATGGTAACATTTGACAAAATTTAGGCAAGAAAATATACGGTATATAAATATGGTGCAATGAAAAACACACAATGGTGTTTATCGATATTTACTGATAGAAATCAGTAAGTTTAATGAACAATCATTCATATATTGGGTTTAGATAATTTTCAATTACGAAATGATCCTTTGAAACATCTTGCACCTCAATGCTTCTGCCAGATCAATTTCCCTCAATATCATGCAGCTCGAGGTGTACTAAACGGATTAAAATTTGTAATATTGAACGAGCATTTCTAAGTCTCTCACCACCCATAGAACCTGGAGGAGGTCCTCTCTGTGGTGGGCCTTGGCCAGGCTGCGGCCCTTGCATATGTTGATGTTGAGGGAAACCAGGTGGTCCCTGAGGCCCATGATGCATTCCTATGCACATATCGAACAGTCTTATCAGTGATACTAATCTGCTGTCAGCAAATTGAAAATGACAAAGTACGCTACTACTACTAATTCGACGCGATTTTTGTTCGCAAGTTTCTATCTTCATTATTTCTTTCTATCGTTTATTCAGACATGCAGAAAAGGTAGTACAAAAGCATTCAAGATGTTTCAGAGGAGTAATGAATGTTGAAGGTTTTGAATTATAAACAAGATTTCATGTGCAAAGGCATACAAAGACAAAAAAACAGCTGCGCACGAACCTGGTGGTCTATTCCATTCAGGACGAGGCTGAGCACCTCTTGGATCCCCTGGAGGTCCACCAGGATGTCCAGGAGGACCACGTGGAGGTCCTTGGCCAGGTGGACCAGGTGGACCACCGTGAAATTGCTAAATGAAAACAGATGAAGGTTCCATTTTACTCTATCATAATTACATAGATAATTATTGTCTAGCTCCGCGAAAAAAACAAACATTTTTATAATTAAGAAACAACGGACAAGTCTGTGTAAGAAATTTGAATATTAGCATATCTTGTAAAATTGATATTTTGTAAAATTTGTATACACAAAATATAATTGTTAATATACACTAAAATATAATAGCATTTTAATATTGCCTTGAAAATTTAACACATTTGTGTTTATGTTGTTTTAATAAATATTATAATATTTAATAGATATAGATTTATATTCTTTTAGAAACGTAATATCGCATTGTAACATTTTATCGATGATTTCTATTATATATACAAATTTATATGTATATATGTATTTGTAGACGACAAACATTATAATGTTTAATGATAATATTTAATGCATTAATGAAATATAAGCCCCACCTAATCCAAATACACTTTAGAAAATTAATATATTTAAAATATTAATTTTTCTCTACATGTTGCAAATTGCTGTTATTTTATAATAGTTATTTTATCTTCTAATTAGCCAGTTATTTAAAGTTCTAATTTTTTAAATTAGTTTTTTGAATTTGAATGATGTGATACAAATAATTGAACACGAAACAAACTGTTTCGAATAATAGAATTGAAAATAAAACCTTATTATCGGTTACCTGTGGCATATGGTAACTGGCTTCTGAAAGGTCTCTAGTGCAACTCTGTTTATACGTAAGACATGCAAGTGCAAAAGATATTTAAGCCTGTACTATTACTTACAGTAGACATGCACTAAACGATTTTAGAACGAGTTTAGAAACTGTGCAGATATCTTTTTATAAATTCATCTCGCAAATTTTATAATTATTTTAACAATAATTAAAAATATTTTAAATGCATTTATTAGTAATCAGATTCTGCACAGTTTAAGAAATACATAATTGTAAGATTATATAATTTAAGATTACAATACACCACGGAAACTTTCAAAACAATATTATAACAATTTCTAAAGCAATCATTGAAATTACAAATTGTACGATGCAAATTTCTTCGTATAATCAATCTTGAATAAATGTTTTAACGTATTTAAGTTTACATATTTAGTATTTTTTAATGTTCATGTTTTTAAAATATATTTTCGTTATAAAGATAGCATTCCGTAATCTAATCGGCTGTTTAAAATCGGTCGTTAAAAAGATGGAGTAAAATTTACATTTTGTTATATTTCGTTATTTTTTCGTTGTTGCAGTTTTCAGTGCATATGCTTCAAGGTGCAGTTTTCAATGCATATGCTTCAAGGTGAATAAAATTCAGGGTGTACAAATTTTGCCATAAATAAATTTCAAATTTAATCGCATTTAGCATAATCGCACTAAACATAATATTAAGTAAATATGAAAGTTCAGAGTATATAGTCCAATTAAAGGAACAATTAGAAAACTCTATTCATGACACATACCATTCCGGGGGGTCTATGTTGGCCAGGACCGGGTCCAGGGGGACCTTGTTGAGGTGGACCACCGGGTCCACTAGGTCCTCGAGGCGGTCCTGGAGGACCATTTGGACGCGGTCCATTCCACGGTCCTTGCTGATAACCAGGTGGCGGACCTTGATTAGGATGACCAGGTAACGGATGATGCGGTCCTGGACCTGGTCCTAATGGCGGTCCGTGCATACGCGGAGGACCCTGCTGACCTGGTCCACCAGGACCTGGTGGACCCATTCCAGGTGGTGGCATCCTCTGCGGTCTTACACCCTGTGGAGGACCCATCATCATTCTAGGACCGTGATTTTGTTGTGAATGTTGAGGATGTTGAGGGTGTTGGGGATGCTGTTGATGAGGTGGCATTGGTGGCTGATGTTGATGTGGGTTATGAGGACGTTGGCTCTGACTTTGTTGCGGAGCCGGAGCAGGTCGCGTCTTACACTGCGACTCAAACTGAGAACACATAAAAAAAAGATTGTTGTGTATAAATCCCACCCGCTAATGTAAATATCGTAGCGTACTATTTGTGTACACTGCGAAACAAATTTATACGTCTTCTCTTTATATCACACTGCACAACGATACATACTTGATTGAGAGCCTGTTTGGTGGGAAAAGTTACTACAGGATTCTGTCCATGTAATTCCTTCTTAGGTAGCCTGTCCATACATATTCTCATGCTCTGTTCTGAACCCAAGGATATTACACAGAAACCTTTAGATTGACCATTGGCACGGTTCTCAAAGAATTTTACTTCCACAAAATCAGACACGCCAATGCTTTGAACGGCATCTGTAATATCTTGATCACTTGTCCACTAAAAATAAAATTTGTTTTTACGGTTTTACTAATTTTCAATGTAAAGAGAATTAAAAAATATCTTATTAAAACTTAAATTTTTTTATTAATATGATAAAAGTTTTATCCATATTACAAAAACGAAAAGCAGAAATATAATATATTATAGTTTAAGAAACATTAGTTTACAAAATGCAGTCTCTTATCTTTGGAGTGTAATATCATAATATTTTAATTTATGTCACATATTGAAAGTTCCATCAAAAGTGGCAGGAAAAGAAGGATCCTTTGAAATGTTAGAATTAATTCCGTGCACATGTATATACCCATGTCAAGTTGCCAACATATAATTGGTGTCGTCTTCCAATTTGATTCGGCTGTATATTATTGCCAAGTTGATGATAAGGCGCATTTCCATTAGTTTCTTCGTTTGGAGACGTAGTATCGCCACCACTCTCTCCGGTATTCCCGGAAGAAACGCCGCCATTACCACCTGCTGGAGCGGCAATCACGTCGTCATAAAGATCAACGCCGTCTCCAGCGAATTCATCCTAAAACAGATGTAGACGAGCATTACAGTAAAAAAAAATGCAACGACGAACATTTATTTTATGTTGGAAGAAACGCATGATATTACAGTGATAGATATTAAACAATAATCTTCATTGTATTTTAGATGAGGCAGATTAATTGACAAATGATATATGCAATGGTAGAATTTTCTTTGTAATCTTTATTTGATATACACGCACATACTGAATATGTTACAGTCAAAGTGCAAAATAATATAAAATATTTAGATCAGAGAGTACAACACCAGACAAACACTATTACTTCAGTCTATGTTATTTATTTATCATGGTTACTGTTAAAGCTATGTATAACATATGTTTGCTCAAGAGAAGCTTGATGAAATTTTTAATTTAATTTTTTTTAATCTTTTTTTGAAAATAGAAAGAGAGATGTATCATCAAATTTACAAGAATTGAGTCCATTTTGTTATTTGAGCATCAAGTACTATCAAGAACCACATTTAACAAAGCAATCCGAGTTTGCGAAAACTCAGGATTGAGGAGTAACGCTCAATATAACAACATGATCTCAAGACACTTCCTATGAGAGAGTCCAGCATATATAAACTAATTTATGAAAATAAATTACATCAATATGTAAAAAAAACGTTAGATGTACCATTTTCTTATTACACGCGACTTCCTGCGCACCCTGTGGTTCAACCAATCGTACACTTCGACTGTAACAGATATGCAGATATACAGACTTTGCATTATGAAGATAACGCAGAGATTGAAAACACCCTGTAATTTCAATTTAAGTTCAGACTTTGATTGCCACAGACGTGCAAGCATTTGCGCTTGTGTGCGACATACTATTTTTAATTACACCTTGTCTTTGCAAAATGTAGCTATATTCATTTTTTGTGTAAAATACAATAAACACTTTTCTACAAAGAATACAGTTTAAAGTATATATATGTATATCAAACTCTAAATTCGTGCTCGCCGAATCTCCGTTTCTTCAATTTCCTCATGCATGAAAGTCGTGCACAGTCGACGTGAGAAGAAGTAATCAAGATCCAATCTCTCGCGGTTCCAGTTCTCAACAGTAAAAATGAATTTGTATGAAATTACATCGGACTTCAATCCCTGTCGCGATATTCTGAAAGCAACGGCGCTTATCCACAAGTGGAAAAAGGCATTCGAAAATAGTAAAATACAATCAATAAAAACAGAGAATGCAAAGAAAACGTAACCGTGCATGCAGTGCTGCAACGCGGCGACGTATGTGTGCGTGTGTATATCTGAACGTGAAGAGATTGCGTGAGGGTTGAAAATCATAATAGTCAGGGGGAGGAGGTAGAAGCGGGCGGGCAGGGGTGAAAGGGGG
>VBVR01001515.1:0-29717 GCA_011638315.1 Tetramorium parvispinum | reverse complement strand
AATGCAACGCATCCTCCACGCGCAATCCGCCTGCGCGCGGAAACAGCTGCGAGTTCCTTTTCTTTCTCTCCCTCGTAATCCTTTCCTCTCCCTTTCTTCCCTTTCCCTACATTTATACAAGCCGCAATTGTTGATAATATTGCCCTGTAATCTTCCTATAACGCATTACGCAATCATGTCTCTCTCAAGAATTTTTATCTCCATTCTTACCGCGCGACGATTAACGTTGAATGCAATCGTTTGATTTTAAATCTCATTACTGTAATAGACATCATATATTCACCACACCATATGACGTCGAAAATTAGTTACATACACAATATTTTATTGAATTAATTCAATTAATTTTTTTCTTCCCGACCATCTTAGCTTTTCTAAGCGCGCTGAGAGCAAAAAATATTTATCTCGGATTGAAGTTGAAGTGACCATTTTGAAAGCTTACTATCTTCACGAGGATAAAGATAGCAAACTAATGATCTTGCTGTTTTGCAAGATCAATGCACTAAATCGTCAAGGTGAGATATAGCAAGTCGGAATCCTGTCTGTTTCTACGAAGGTTTATTTATATCAGAATACCCAGAAGAGATAGGGCAGGAATGTCGCCAGATTCACATGACGATTCTGTTTCGCTTGTAGTTACTCGAAAGCTATTCTCGTTATATTGAAGTATTATGCTATCATCGGCTTAAAAATTTTGTATTAATAAATTTATTAATTTTTCGTATAACTTTTTGCATACATTTTAAGAATAATATATTGCGGAATTGAATATTACGATAAAAAGAATTTGTACCCGAATATTTTAGATTAATTATTTTGTTCTAATTTATTTAGAAACTACATTTTCTACATATTAATTTTATCAAAATGCAGATAAGAATCTCTGGCGAAGCGGAAGCAATCAGCTCGTGAAAATGCCGTGTTCGTTATTCTCCGACCAAAAGGATACTCGATCGAGAGGTCGAAGCGTTGGGGCACGAGATTATCGACCACGAAATCTGCATAGGCAAAAGTCGTGAACCATTAAAGTCGTCGACTTAAAACGATTTTATAGCGTCCATAAACCATTACAATCTCACATAGCGTTAATATTACGCAAAGATCCGGATCAGGATGTAGTGTGTTTGGAATAGCAGGTGCCCTTCGGCAAAATAAACGTAACCCCTGTTTTTTTATTTGCTTCTTCAAAGTGAAGAGTAACTCGAGACTCTGTGGCATACTTCGATAAATCTACCGTTCAGTTTCGCGATAATGTTTGCACAAAGCTACAAGATAGTAAAGCAGGAAACGATTTCTGCCGAATGAGTTATTTCACTTCACCACATGACTTATCAATCAATTTTCAATGACTGTATTTAAAATAACTTTGAGCTGAAATTTTGTTAAGAGAACTTGATATAAAAAAAAATTAAGGAATTATGAAAAAGATAATATCTAATCAGAATTAACTAAGACCAATTAAATCAGAGTTGAAATATCTTATTTGCGCCTTTGTCAAAAATAGATTTTATAAAATATTGTTAATGCAGCAAATGCAATCAACATTCCAATCTCGTTTTACGAGTATCTTCTTTTTGTTCATGATAAACTGAACGTCCAAAATAGTAAAATCCAAAAATGTGGAAAAAACAGCCGTAAATTGAACATAATCATATTATGTAAAATTTTGTACATTTCAAGATCTATAAAATTTTGTACATTTCAAGATCTATAAAATTCTATCATTAGGATTAATGAATCTTCCCCCAAATAGATTCTCTATGTAAAGCTTGCAAGCCTGGTATGTATATCCCGCAGCGAGAACAACGAAAGACATCTGCTTTTTTTCCGATCCGAGGAATCTAAAGGGTCTTACGATCACGACTGGCCATAAACTTATACCAACGAGTGAACTGAAATAAATAATATCACAGAGCGAGCCACGCGCTCGTCCGGCAACGACGCACATTAAGGTTGAATAGATAATCCCGATCTCTCGTACGAAAGGGACCGCGGGGATCGTAAAACGTCCCGTTAATGGGAATACGCGACAGTGTGCAGGAAGATCAGCTCGACGGAACTACCGTGAATTATTGTGAACCCGGTATAAACGTTCCGCGGAATCAACGCAGCGAAGAACGTCCGTTTGAATGCGACCACCTGCGGAGTGAACGGTTGATCGATAAGAAGATATCTCTACTATTGGTATGTGACTGACGTTAGAAATGAAATGGAGTCTATGGGGGGGGACGTAACCGGAATTTAAGAATAAAATTGCATACTAACCAAATGGCGTGCAAGTATCCCTTGGAATCAGGCATTCGATGAAATACGTATCTAATGCATTTTCAATACCGTTCAGTATTCACAAATTTTTAATTCAATATTTAAATATATCTTCGTTATATTAAAGCAACATAAAAAAAATTCTTCCTAGCAAAAATATGTTGAAAAATTCTTGTATGTCAGTATTGCGCATAGTATTTAATACATTTGAATTAAATTTCTGTTGAATATTTAAAAACGTGATGTACAGTGGATTAATTGTCATAAAAGGTGAAACCGCTTTAAAAATGTTGTAATAAACAAGAATTTATCGTATGGTTCTACCGAAAATAATGGTGGTGAATCATTTGCCATCCGAGGGATCAGTAAAATCCACAGCTTGCATATAATTTAATAAAGAAATTGGTGTTGTCCACAGGACGATTTCGGCCATGAATCGCGTGCAGTCATCGTGAAAAATATCTACCCGCAAAACGGATCGAGGAAACGGCAAAAGAAAACGTGAAAGAAGATAAAAAGCAAGCGCGAAAAAGTTGCGGGGGAAACCAGCGAGCGAACAGTCAACCGCATGCAAGAAGCAGTAAGAAAGATTCACCGCAGAAATATCGAATGTCGTTGTTCTCGCTATTCTCGAGCAACGCCGACTTGAATGAAACGCGAACGATGCAGCTGCATCGAGCTACATAAGAGAAATCCTCATGCAAATGTCTCACAAGTCCAAAAAAAGAAGTGTTTTAATTGGTTTAACACAATTTTTTCTGAGTCTGAGACCAGCACTCGACAATCGATCCTTGACGGAAAAGATGCGGATTTATGTTTCCAGGAAATAGCACTTATATAGAAGAAGAGGCGATACGGTATCCGTAAAGCTGCAAGTGTCGGCGTTTTTTGCGGGCTCGCGAGCGAAACCGGTAGGCGTTGGTTTTTTGCCCACTAAGCGGGATTATCGAAATAACGCGAAATCGATTCTCGCACGCTCGCGGGATACGAGCGCATGTGATTGCAAGTACAAGAACGGCGAAGGGACGAGAATGAACATCTGCACGCGAATGTACGTTTTAATTTTACTGTGCGAGCGTTTCTCTATGCATTCGCGCGATCGCGTTTTCTCAAGAAGAAATCGCGTTTTATCATCGTGTGGTAATGGCTTCATCGAAATTGTTCCTGTTAAAATACTGAAAAAAGTCTTAAGAAAGAATATCCATTTTCTATTACATCAAATATTTTTTTAATATTACGCGTTAGAATAGATGGAATATATGCATAGCATTATTAACTAATTTATGCGTACTATACGTTAATATTAATTATATAAAATCGATTTGCTCCAAATTAAGTTTTATGTTAAAAAAATATTTTAGATTTTATTACGTACGTAGACAAAGATTAACAAAATAATGAACTCAAAGATGTGTATTCTTATTATGCATCTTAAATGATTAATTAATTAATAAAGAAATTTTTATTGGCTTTAATATTTAATTAATTGTAAAAGCTTGATAATAATATCTGTTGAAATATCGTGAATAAGAAATTTCGAAATTGCTTTAGAGCATATCTAATCACACTGGAGCGAGTTAATTACGTTGTAACTGCAAAATAAAATCGGAAATGGTCGTAACATCGAAATCGACAATAAAATATTATGAAAAATTCTTGATTACGTTTCACATAACGCACGCTAAAAGCCATCAAGAACAAGCACAATATGCGTAGAAATTACTCGGTTATTCGGTACTTTCCGCGGTAATAACGATTATTCCTGGCGCAATTTCCTGCCAGCGTCTCTGCCAATCGCAATAATAAAACAACCAGGACAAATTAGAGCAGTTAGTAATAACGATGACGAAGGACATGAAAAAGTTCATGTCATGAACGCAAATTGCGCGCGTAGTTTATCAAATTTGGAGTTACAACTCATGGTAGTCAATTATGCATAATTCTGACTTACAGTTTCTATGCGAGGTCCAACCATGTAGATAGAAACATCGATCTCTTACGACCAAAAGATTACTGAGATTACTTACCTAAAACAAAAAAAAATATATATATACATTAGTAGGCAAAATAAAAATTATTTACTTAAAATCGAGATTATTTTAATTTAACAATAATAAATTCGATTTTCGACAGTCGAATTGAATAACCGAATATTAAGTCTGAACTTGATGGAATGCATATCTCTTTTTCTCTCTCATCCTGATCAAGTGTTAAGTTATAATCTCAAGTAAAGTTTCGCCTCGTTATAGTGCTGCACCGCTGTCTCGTCTCTATCAATTGCGGAGCCAGCATCCTAAAGGGGATCTAGTTATGCTGACCGAATACCCTTCAGCCATAGTTGCTAGCACGAAGATTAAACTGTTCCGAAGAATGATATGGATATCATAAATAATTGCAAAATGAATTGTAAATTGTAGAAAACTGTTACTAATAATAAATTTATTCTAATATGTAATTATATGACCTGTATAATAATTAATTTTGTTGACACTAAGAGCTGCAAAAATATTTTAAGTAATGAAAGAAAAAGTTTATCAAGAAATGGAAATCTTTCCTATTTCTCAAATCCTTTTACTTTAACATTTACATATCCATTAAGATCCCATCTATTAAAAAAGGCACATTGTACAATGTGAAAAAAAATGAAAACAGATTGATATCAAAATGAAATCCAATCCCAGATCCATTCGGAAGGAAATCATTCCCCGCTCTTTCGTAAAAAAATGACATGTTAAAAGAGGCACTTATTCGTGACGAGTCTCATGCATTATTAACGTTCCAACGGACGCATTAGCGGATCGTACAGAAACGTGTTCGATTTTAGCCATCGTCTTCGGCCTAAAAGTTCCACGAAATTCTCCTTGGAGCAACGTCCTTTTTTGGCAGCAACTGGCTCCTTATTTACGTGAAAGAGTCGTATTTAAACGACCTCAAGGTAACATTCACAATCTCCTTTTTTCCAATGAATTACTCAGAAAAAAGAAAAGAATGAAGATGTACTGAGACTACGAGATGCACTTAGCGTTGCATGCAAGTATGAATATTCGTATACAAATAAAAATAAGTTTATAGTTTTATATATATGTATATATATATATATATATGTTTAATAATAAACGCGATTAATGTTATATTTTTAGAATGGAAATAATTTTTCCGTTATAAAAATAACCATAATCTTAAAAAAAGATTAAACTTTTTGTAAAATTAAATTGTATTTTTGAATAATTACGAATAAAAAAATAGAAATTAATTATATAAATCTCTATTTTATCTATTTATAAATATTAAAAGTCATATAGTTATTCATATAATTCAATATAATTATAAATATATCACGCAATTTGGATTAAATCTCGATAGAATAGAAATTGCTTCGAATTTCCAAACTTCTCAATGTTGGTCGAATATATTTTGTGTACTACTGACATGAAATGAATCACTGTCGCATATACGGTGGCGCACATTCGCGATTGAAATGCGCGACGAAAGAACAGGAGAAATCATTGCATCGGTATTTGCATTTTAAATACATCTCTCTGGAGAGCTCAAGACGACAAATGGACCGCTCATGACGGTCCATCGAGACTTCCTGATTTCTTCACTTTGCCTACCACAGTTGCGTTTTTTCGTGGCTTCCTCACGGGCAACGATTAACGTCCTCTCGCTGATTCCCGACGCGGGATTTAACGACCGGTGGTTTTTAGCATCATCGCGGGTGGTGGCTTTTTAACGCAACATTAAAAGACGCTCGAGAGGATTTGTTAAATACGTCAACACTGAGTCCGAATGTGCTCGGAGAGTGATATGGAAGAATGCAACGAGTATAGTTTTATCTTCAATTTAAAGATAACATATTTTAAATTATATATTCAGAAAATGTAAAAATTTATTCAGTTATTTTTAAGATCATTAAAATCATATTTTTATATCATTACAGCTCTTTCAGATAAATATTTATTTAATTTACCTATTATTAATTTCTTTATTTATTTGTCAAATAATTTAATAAAATTATTTGCCTTTAATAATTTAATTTATCTATTCATATTTTTATCACATTTAAAATAAAATTATGTTAATACTTTTCCTTTTCCGATATATTTTACATTTATAAATATGTGATGTATTTGTGTATAACAAAGTCAAGCAGAAGATGCTTATATATTTTTAGATATTTATTGGAAGTTGGAATAGATTTGCATAACGGTACCGCAAAATACTAACTCTAATGTTAATAATTTCCTCCCATTAGACTAAACAATAACAGTATTTTTGCTTATAAGCTATTTTAAATTGTGTTGTAACAAAATCACAATGGGATTGCTAAAATTGAGAGAAACTCGGAACTTATACGGAATCAATTAAAAAAATGTATACCATAACATATAACAGTCTTTTATAAGATTGTATTAAAACTTTGTTGTATATATTATTAAAGATATTTCAAGAGATTTATTACCTTATCATTCATCCCATTACATTATACGAATAATATAAAAAATTAAATGTTGCAAAAAAAACAAAGTGCAAATAGGTATATATTTTTTTCGCGAAGACTATTCAAGATAGAAATCATTAAGGAATTTATACGGATTTTTCTTAGAACGAGTCTTGAAAAATTCAAACCGCCATTACATGAATTGCTGTTAATGCGATCGCGTGCATGTACCTACTCAGAATCCATCGAGCACGATCGAATTCCGTGGATCTAATTTGTGGCATAAAAATACTGCCGGAATAGGTAACGGAAACGGATGCTGAGAAAATATGTTAAGTTGAGCAACGTATGGGGTTAACGAGGATTCGTAATTGGCAGAAACGATGATCATTAAGTTGTGTATTCTTTTTGAATTGGTATACCACATTCCGTAACTGTTATTTGCTGAATAGCGTTAAAATTTTTTTTTTACAAACGGATAGTGTGCAAGACAATGAAAAAAAAATATGTAACGTTAGAAATAACGATATTAAAATAAATTTTATTCGCTTTTATATTTGGCATGTAACATAGAATGGTCAGTAAAGTTTAGAGTAAATCAAAGAAACTTAAAGAATCTAATAAATAAATATATGTATGTACATATATAAAGTAGGTTGACTACAATATTTTCTTTTAATGTGATATTAAAGGTTAAGATTTAATTATTTAACGTGAAAAATAAAGATGTCGAAACGAAATCAATAACAAGATCTTATTTTAATTAAATTGCATATTATTGGTACTTCGTATCAATACAAATCCAATTTAGATATTTAATCAACGAGATTTATAATAATTTACAACTCCAATTAGTTTCATTTCACATTTTATCAGACCAACCCATTTCAATTTCCGCGGTCGTTGCTGATTAATACACATGACGTTAAGTACTCATGAGTACTTAGATGCGTAAGTTATGCGCGTATTAAATATCTAATATCAAAAGTAAATTATAAAACAGTACAATTAACAGAATGAGTCGGTGCGAGATCGGATGGGAGCAACGCGATAGAGAAGAATGATTTATGTGAAGAAACGCGAAGGGAGTCTCTCTTTCTCTCTCGAGGGCTCGACAGCAAAGGTATCTTTATCGGTATTCGAGTTGAGAAAAAAGAGCTTTCGATATGCCGATAACAGCAATGCGTCACCTTATTGGAGGTCGACCTTTCATTACGGGCGAAATGGTTTGGTTCGCCAATAACAGATTAACATAGCGCGTCGGTGTGTTAATTCGCCGTACACACTGCACTGCGAATCCCTACATTATTGCGCGCGTTATTACAGCCGTACGCCTATTAATAAAATATTAGTAAAATACGTTTACGTATTTTGCGATGCGCAAACTATGATATTATGTCGGAAAAATCGCTTTAAAATATCTGATTTTTCAATACATGAGCTGTGAATGCTACGCTTTTACTATTCCCTCTTTATATCCCTACGTTATTCTTTATACTGCTGCCCACAAGATGTAACACGCATAAAACGTGACGAGATCCTGAACAGACGCAATAAAATTCGGACTTTTGCAGTCGCACCGACTGAGATTACGACCCTTTCTGTCTCTTCGTTCGACAATTAAGAAAGGCATTAATCACTTTAATTACTTGCCGGCCAGGCCACGAACGTACGTATGTCCGGCTTAGCAGTAATGAATAATAAATACTACGATACCATCGATCATTCGACATATGTAGCAACGGGTTCCAAGCTCGTCTCCGATTGTAATTTGCTCGCCCATTAATCCCCCACTGGCATTAATAAAACTCAATGAAATTGCCGATCAAAAATTAAGATCTCGTGCATTATACATTACCGAGACGCCCACCAAATATGGCCATAAACTTAAGATAATGTTTTTAAAAAATCTTTACTTGTATACTATAAAGTATTTTATTACGTAAGTCTAAATATATTTTTTTTTAATTAAAGAGGTCGTGAAAAGAATTTTCATTAAATAAGAATAATGATAGTTCCTCGATGTAAGCAAAGAGATTTTAAACGATCAAATTGCAGTCAAATTCGATCCGCTTCTGATTACAGATCCATTGGCTAGAACACTGAATAAAAAATAAACGAAAAAAGACAGCCAGCAGGAATAAACCTAATTTTTCCCCATTTTTAGTTCTAATTAATTCTATTACTGTTTTACAGTAATGAGATGGCTAATGAAATACAATATGCCAAGGTTTTTTTAGACTTCCTTATACCCTTTTCCTGTTCTTTCACTGTTCTTTACGATTATTCTCGTTATGTCAAGAATGGTGTCGATACGCTTCTGATCTGTTCTCAAACGAATGTCTTCAGGTAAAAAGTAAAGAACAGTTTGTTGAAAAATCAAGAAAAGAGAATAGCCGTAAGAATAGTCTCAACAATGTAATGAAACTTCCGGTATTTATATTACACAAATTTTTCTCGTCGTCAAAAGGATCAAGTGCAAACGCTAAAGAGAGTTAAACACGGTCGCGCTCATTATATCTTAAATTAATTTAAATATATAAAATATTTTCGTAATCAGTTACAGCATATCATGCTGATACAAAATTTGATGAAACATTGTGGCATTTGTGCAATGAAATGATTGCGAACATTGTCCTTTAATCAGCGAAATGCGAAAGCGCCAATTTATACACGTCTTTAATGGAAAACGGTACAAGAAGGCGGAGCGGGAGATGATAACAAAAAAGGGGGGGAAGAAGAGAAGAATCGACGAGAAGAGGACTTTGGCTGCGGTAATTAACTTCCGCCAATAAAGTGGCGGTTCATTTCGGGATCCAAATTAATTTCCTTGCTGCAATAACGACAGTATCTCCGCCCAAGTTCTTCCTGACCGATCGGATCGATTCTTATCGATGCAGGATAGTATTAATAAGAAACGATCAAAAGATTGTTTTAACTAAAATTGATCTCAAAGAACTCGGCAATTTATACGAAAATGGGGGACGCCGTGACTTGCAATATATATGCCAATGTCAAATTATCACATTATTTCGTTACCTTTAAAATATTAATTTCTATATATTATCGCTTTAATATTTAAGATGACGTGAGTAAAATTATCTTTTATATCTAAATTATTCTTTTGTTATATTGAGATGTTTTAAAGATTAAACAAGTGTTATTTCATGATTACAACTTTACAAATTTTCGTTTTATAGGAATATTCATTTTACGTTGTATCATTTCCTTTATTTCATTATCATTTCCTTATTTATCTTCTTCACATATTATTTTGTCACTGATATATATATTACGATAGTAAAGTGTAAATTTCCTATTCGCAATTTGTATCTTATCGATTATTTCAATATCCGGAGATGCTATTTTCAGATTCAAATATAAATTTTCCGCGAACTTCACCGAACCGTGGTCAAGAATCAAAGCAAACAAGCTGATCGAATAGAAGATGTAGAAGAACGATGAAGCTGGTACCAATACTATCTTATCTCCATCTCTTCGGTAGCAGAACGAGTACCCAATGAATACACATACATGTTTGTGCTGGGTTGTCTATCTGTCAAATGCTCTTCTCTATCAGGTTTCACTCGTCATTCCGCTATTATCAGCAGGGATCTAGGATTGTCTCCCACCTCCTTCGCCGTCACACACCCGTTCGCCGGACGGGATAACGGTACATCGATATAGCGGCGGATCAGACGGATCGATGCTGTCGTTGGGGTACAGGACCATATATCGTATGTTCCCCGCGGAAGAAAATTATCGATCCCGGATGGACGTGGAGATCCTGACCGAGGCCGCGATTCCTGCTCGATTCGCCGATCCATGGAATATCAATGACTCTGACCTCTACGGACGACAGTAAATTGGATGCCGTACCCTCGACTTGTAGTTGAACTGTACATCGTTACAGCCAGTGTGATGTATCAAATGATGTCTACCTTATATTTTTTTATAAAAATCAAAACTTTGACGATATCTAATATTAGAATTTCACGATAATAAAAGTGTAATTGTAATAAAATTATTGATTTACAAATTATGAAATTTTGAGAAATAAATGTGTTGAGCTTCTCTTATTTCTTTATAGAAATTTGAATATTTTTTTTGTAGCGGAATATATTTTTATGTAAAATGAGTAAGAGAAAATTTTTAGAAAAAGATTTACTTCCCTTATTTTTGCAGAAATTCTTTTATATCAAAGTAAGACTTAATACCTTTGGCGGCATTTATTAAATATCGCGATTTGGCCACATGCAAGCGACACAAGACCGCACGAAGACAGTGAAACACGAAATGCAGTCTCGGGTATGCAGAATCCTGTTCGTACTGCGACTTTATAACTTCTTTCTCCACCGTCTTCCCAGTTTTCTCCTTCTTCTTTTTCGCTGTTTTGCGATGCACGCCGGAGTGCCACGATGGGCGTAGAACTTGGCGACAGTTTGAAATAAATAACATTGCGGGACAGGACAATGTGTCCAAGTCGTTGTACCTTCGCTTTCGTATCCTGCGAATCCGACTTGAGCGCACTGTCTGCGATATATGCGTTAAACTTTGCGCCGTGACCGCACAACAGGCGAGAAACTGGCGTTATATCATCCCCAGTCGACGATTGTATATGGAAATTGGAAAGACGATTAAGAAAAATACAGTTCTTGATGAATTTAGTGAAACGTCAGAAATTAAATTCTTGATCAACTATACTTGAAGATAATTGTAGTTGCAATATAAATATAAAAATGCAAAACAGAATATGCCCTCCCTATCGAGCCCTTGTCTCTTTCGCGAGCCATTCAAAGTCATCCCAGGAAGTTTCCCCTTCGTCAAAAACATCGTGTCGAAAGCACTCCCGATTCGTTCTGGATTCGTTGCCAGTCCCGGTTTACGATCGCGACTCTCCTCCACGAAGCCGGGAAGAGAGGTCGCGCCGGCGCGACCTACGCTGAAAGCGGGCGCAAAGGAAACCATCCTCCACGCGGAATGGTACCATCGACGAAGCTTAGGAACTGCATTTAAAGCCGCATTTGTATGCGACCCCGTGCACTTTCTTGCACATGTACACATGCACGCACGCACGCACGTACGCACGCACGCATGTCGATCCCGTTGTACCCTTAAATTGGCTATTTCCACGACAGGAGGGAATGAAGAGGGGACGAACGCGAACGAAAGAGCCGGCACAGTCACCGGCTAAGGGAATTCGTCCCATAGAAATCAGACTGCCCTTTGTCAGCGTCAGAACGGACGTAATTCCATTGGCCGCGGTTCGTCGACTCGCGAAGACCAATTTCCTCGTCACAATGATGCGTTAGTTTCGAATGGAGCCAGCGAAAAGCATGCTTCGACGAAATGTTGGGATTCCAACACGCGCGCGAAAGCTTGCGACATGTATTCAAATAAAAAGCGCCTTTTAAAAAAATTATCCGCCATATTGGATCCGCCATTTTGTATTTTGACTTCAGATTTGTATTCAGCGACCCCAAAAACCTTTACGTACCAAGTGTCATGAAAATCCACACATTTTATTAAAATGATTTTAATATTGTATTTCAAGTTGCAGTTACACTTAGCCGCCATTTTTGGCCAACCATGTTGAATTTTTTAAAACTGCCACACGGCATGGAAAAATAGATAAAATTTGCTGTAATTTGAGCCCAGAGAAATTGTTTTTAACAAAAATGTAAAATGAGCAGGGAGGGTGTAACGTTGAGAAAGAATGCCCCATATATATATATATATATACATACATATGTGTATTAATTTTCATTAATTAGCTCAACTAATTTCGTTTCTTATCTAGTTTTATATTAACGAGAATACTCTTAAAGCTATAAAAATATCATAAGCATAATCGTGTTTTATTAATGAGACATATCCCCATAAGATATGTCTACGTATACTTCTAGAAGAATAGTTTTATTAACGTCACTTGTGACCGCTATTCGTCTCACTTATAAGGCCGGTATTCATTTCGAACTTTTTCCCCTGTCGAACTCCTGCCGGTAGTGCAGTGTCGAGCGAAAAAAAAAACACAGGAAGAAGTAACGAGCGGAGGAACATGCA
Source organism: Tetramorium parvispinum (assembly GCA_011638315.1). Lineage (NCBI taxonomy): Eukaryota > Metazoa > Arthropoda > Insecta > Hymenoptera > Formicidae > Tetramorium > Tetramorium parvispinum. Next base: position 16,948 of record VBVR01001515.1, on the reverse strand, counting down.
GAAGAGACACGTTACCCAGAAGGCGCGGTGTGTCCGTCTCGTTCATGGCGACCATATATCACGAGTGCTCCGAGGCAAAACACAAGGCATCGTTGGACCACGTGCACGTACGCAGGCATGCAGGCACGCAGGCACGCACGCACGCACACGTGTGTACGATCCTATGACGTCGCCAAGGTTCCTGATGACGATTTCAAGAGTGACTGATGCTCGGACGAAGAAGACGCGCTACAGGATGGGGGATGGCGTCTTGCTGAGAGACAATCCAGCTTGTTAGCAACAAAACGGCTCGAGATGCTCTTACTTCGCGATTTTCCCCCTTCTTTCTCTCTTTTTTACTTTTCAGCTTTTATTCCCTACATCTCATTGCCATTTTAGTTATTTTAATAAAATTTGAGTTTTATGCTTGAGAAATCATATAAAATGTTCAGCTACATAAATTTAGTAACATTAATGAAAAATTCGATAGAAATGTAAAAATATTATTCACAGCAACTCATCTACTATTATAAAATAATTTCCTTTTTTTCTCTAGTAATAATGTAATGTTTTTTTTTATACAAGTAACTTTTTAAATCGAAATTGAAAAGTGATATCATCATTTACGGTAATGAAACTTGTAATAATCATAATAGATTTTTAAAAAATGTTCTTTTTCTCACTCTTTTCGTACCCGAAAGTGCTATCTTCAAAATCTCTTTTTTTTCTTGGCTTTACCGAATAAGAGACTAATTATCTGGACCACTTTAAATGCCTCACTAAAACTTCTCCATTTAGTTTTGATGAAACTGGACAAAGAAAAATGAGAGATAGAGGCGGATAAAGAGAAGTATAATCATGGAAGAAGGCAAACCAGTGGCGAAGGGAAGAGGAGCTGAAGAAAGGACTTGTGAGCGCAGATCAAGCGGATAAAGTCCGCCGGAAGACTTAGCGGGCGTGTTGGGTAAGTTCAGATAGAATCTTGGCGGGCCTCCTCGACGCTTTTACGTACTACACCGTATTTATGTAACTGTTCCCGCAAACACGTCAACAATCCCGTATTGCAAAGTCACGAACGCTTTTGTTGTCTTCTGTTAAAAGTATATAATTCGTCAAGTATGTAAAAAAAATAATAAAGTGACTAATAAACGAAAAAATTGTTCGTTATTTATATAAATTACAATTATATATTCATTAATAGTATAACGTTATACTAATATGAAAAGGAAATTGAGAGCGCAGGAAAAATTTTATATTCAGAATCAGGGTAGCTAACATCAGGCATAAATCAGACATATTATTCGGCAGGGCAATGTCCTAAGATCGCGGCTGGTATTGTTCCTCAAGCTGCGCGATAAAAATGGCATCGACGTCTTCCGATGGTGAAATGATGAAGTGGTCGAAGAACCGAACATGCGCGCGGAGCGACGCGGAAGAAAAAGGAAGTCGCGATGCCCGTGAAAAAAGCATTCAAAAGGGCCTGGACAATAAATGCGCGCGTCTCCTTCGCCCGGGAGGGTGCCATCACTTCTGACAGTTGGCGCATCCACCTCTGCTTCGACAACTAACTTGCTGTCTTTCTTGCTGATCGGAAAGAAACAAAAGCATACCCTGTCTCGCGAGGTGGGCTATGGACCCACTTAATTAGTCAGACTAAACTTCACCAAAAGAAGAGTCACTCACAACGAGCGGTCTCAAACAGACAATCGAGGCTCTCAAAGAGCGAGAAGAGGTTCAATTGAAGAGGTTTCTTTCAGACTGAGATAATGCTAGCATTATTCTCGAAATACACAGATCTCGTCGGTATTGTATGAAAATCGCAAATATAATAAGTATTTCGGAAATATAATATAATTTAATAAACGCATAATCCACTCTTAAAAGAGGCATGTTAAATCGACACTCGAAAGTCTCGAAGTATTGTTGGCTCTTTTCCGCGATGCTGATTGGTTTTCTCATATTATGAGAGTAACCAATAAGACATAAAAATTATTCGCTAATTTTTTGCTATTTTTTGCTTCACTTTTTAAAAAGTTATTTAATATTGAGCTATCGAGCCTCTCGTAACTTTTGGCGTTCACCACCACTAATTATAATAAAATTCTAAATAAAATAACATCACAAAACTGTAAAATAAGTACGTTTAAATAATATAAATCAATAATACATTTCTCGAAATAATTAATCGACTTTTCTCTATTGTAAACGAAGTTCGTCGTTGATGATGTCTATTGCATTGTAACTTGCGAAAGGTGAAATTTTAGATTGTTAGAAAAGAGAAGTAGCACAGTTGAATCTTGTCGCAAGAGAAAAAGAGAAGGCGACGTGGAATAAGGGTTAGAGGATAACAGAACATAGCCATTGCCCCTCCCACGACAATGCAAAGCTGCTGGATCGTACCGAGAGCAATCTACATCTTCAGTAATGTATCATACGAATCCCCGCGCGTGTCCAACGATACGAACTTCTACTTCTTCGAGGTACGCAGCGTAAATAGTGTGCGTGTGCGTGTGCGTATGTGTATCCATGGAGGCTGGATGTATCAAGCTGCGAATATTGAGATATCTCCCTCGTTGGTCCGGGGGTAACAAATCTTCCGCAATGCGATGCGCGTCGTAAAAGGAATGGCACGAGAACGAGAGACAGAGTCGAAAGGAAAAAGAAAAACCCGCAGATTGCGCGTGACAGTAAAATATGTCTCGATTACAATTCGGCGGAGCTTTTTACACCTTTTTCATTGGTATCTGTCGAGGATCGATTATCTCTAGATCGCCGATACAAAGGGTGAAGTCTAAGAAACGCGAATGAAGACACAATTTTTTTCTAATTTCATTTGATGACAAGTCATAACGAAAAGTAGAGACTGACGCCTAGCAAGTATCTTTGGAGATCCCGAGAGGAACTCTACTATCCGAGGAAGAAGTCTACTACTCGTCTCGCGAATTCCTGTTTCGTGTGAACACCTGGAAGTGTACGAGCGCGTGATGGCGTGGCGGATAACATTGTTTCGCGTTATGTGTTGGAGTGTTTGCGCGGCGATTTGTAATGCCTTCCTGCGTGACGCCGGCTTTATGTCATCTTCATTCGCACAAACTCTACGGTCGGACAGCTAGAACATCACGAAGAGAATGAGTCTGAGCTACGACAAGGTTTCACGTCGGAAAATCATCTCGAAATTTTTGTAATTTAAAACGACAATTTACTTGGAATTATTGCGAAGATCTTAAATTGAATTAAGCACAACGATATAAATATTATTTTCAAGTTAAATAACTATTTATGATAATCGCACCTCGGATATTACATTGATTCGTTTTCATTGCAGTGTTTTATTAGATTTTATTAAATTGTGTAAAATAATTCACGACGTTTTATTATAATCAATAAGATTTATTATGTCGAGATCTAGAACAAAAAGAACGGATTTACTTAAAATCACTCGAGTATTAATTAAAATAACAAGCGATCAGATCAGTTCCAATTAAAAAAATGACACATCATTGCATACTGATAGTCGACACAAACGGTCACGTATGTAATTTAACGATTGTCGATTGAAAGGACCAACTCATTACAACCCTATGTTGTTTAATAGCGAGTTGATGCAATCCGCGTCATATCGTTCGCGGCGCTACCGATTTATTAATCCGCATTTTTCAAAACCTCAGCCTACGAAGTACGCATCGCGCGAACATTCATCAAGCAAGAAGAAAGCCGGTACTATCAGATCGCCCGGTAGAAAACGCAATAGCGTCGTAATTGCTCTCGTATGTCAATGACACTGGGAGATCTCATGCCACTCCTCCTCTTCATTATATACGCGGATGATCATAAACTTTATGCGAGCACAATACGGCGGACACCTCCCGTGATATCCGCAATATGACGTGTTTGTATATATGCCCAGTGAAATTTTGTAATACAATAACATCATGAGTAATTGATAATGAAAATAAGTAATTTAAAAAAGTAATATTTAAATCTAAATAAAGCACAAATTAAATATTGGCTTTAAACGATCAAAAACATTGTGGAGAATAGAAATAAAAGAAGAAGAAATTTAGAATTATATATCGACCATAACTAACATATTTTTAATAAAAGAAATTTAAATTGAGATTCCATTCCTATAAAGAATTAGATTTAACTTAAGCTTGCTTGAGAGCGGAAATTTGACTTTTTTTTGTTTCAAAGAATATCACGGATGTTCAGTGATCCGTCGAGCGTTCAGCATCAGTCGCTCTGATTCAGAAGAATAACGACATTTCGCGGTGGTCGTGAGCCAGATCTAATTTCTCTTCCCGATGGAGGAGAAAAGCTTCTCTCATTACGCGCCGCGCAACGTGAGACAGAGAGGAGCTGCGCCAACGACAATTACAAAGGCCTGATACAATACGTGCAAAACGCCGATGCTGCGGGCCGTCGTGCAAAATTCTGAATGCCCAAGTATCCTCTTTCCTCGAACCTCTTAGCGCTACTTAGCGGATCCTTTTACGGGACATCGGGTCTCTGCAAGAAAGGAAGGCACGACGAAGGGTCGAGGCAAGAAGAAACGAAAAAGACGAGAAAGAGCCCGAGAAAATGCAGGAGACGAGAAAGAACGACAAGGAAGAAGCGAAGGAGGAAAGGTGAAGGTGGAGTACCAAAATGGCGGAGTAAGCCGAGGGACAAGATAAGCCTTTGTGCCCGCACGGGGGCCCACGGGGGCCCATGGGGGCCTGGGGCAACGGATCCCGTCGTCTCAGTCTCATATTTCGCGAATCCCGCTATCATATTTTACTGCTCGCCCCCTTTCTCGTTCATCCCACTCTTCTATCTTGCCCACGTCTATTCGAGGACCCGAAAGAGTCCCTAATTTTTTGTTATCTCACTTTTTCGGATCCTTCATTTCCTCCTCTCTTTTTAGAACCTGGCTCCTCTTCGACATTGAAGAATTTCATTCCATCTGTCTGTTCTCTAATATAATCATTCTCGAGTATAAATACTAAATAAGTAGTGCAATTCAAACAGTTTCTTTTGTAACAATTTTATATAAAAAAATAAAACCGAATTTTCAAAATATTAATACTGATTTTTAAAAAACATAATTGTAATCATCAAATTTCGTTGTAAGATTTTACTGTATTATACTATAAAAATCCTAATAAATATTCGGATATCAAATACGATTATGAAAATAGTATCATTTGTAGAAAAGTCTTTACCGGAGCTAAAGAACATCGTAATATGAGATATGTTTCTTTAACTAAACAACATTTTTGAATAATTCTCTTTATACATATATCTGCCAGAGCATCGCGTGCATAATAACGACAGGCTAAAGCGACTTTCCTTCTCCAAAAATCGCGAATTGCAAATTGATGCCATCAATTAACGGCGCAACGGGAATGAAAAGATAAAAAAGAAAAAAGCAAAGTGGGATTCAAACGTTCATAATCAATGGCCGCAATTTTCGTATCTCGACTTTTCGTTTATCGCGTTTAATGCTCCATTTGTCGCACCGCGGGAGCTTGCACATTGTTACAATGCTTGCCACCGTTGAACCAATTATCATCGGTCAGTGGTACCAAAAATGATATTTGACCACTGGAAAAAAATTAACCTTGACCTCCTTCACACAAGCAGTTAAAGATCGCAGAGTTAAGAAGAGTTTAACGCTTTACCGAGTGAATTTCCGAGTGAATGTTTTTTTTAACGTTTCGTGGTTTTTAAGTATTAATATGTCTTGAAAACTATTGCATATGAATAGTAAATAGTATTATATTAATTATATAATATATAAATTCATAACTATTCGTAACTATTCGTTCGTAATTACTCATAGTTAATATTTAAAATTAATTGGAAAATTATAAATAATAATCTCGCAGAATTATATCATACTCTACAATTAAACTTTTGTTTGAATCTTTATCGATAACAAATTAAATTGATATTTATGCTTTGCATCCTATACAAAATAACTACGTGGATTTGCTATATTATTAAAAGAACATTAACAACTCCGATTTAACGATCGATGAAAATCACACGTGAATCTATGAACAATTACGTTCATCCTCGGCCGTCATTTAACTCGCAATCATTTATATCCCCATGTAATCACCATTATCGATTTCCTTGAGAAGAAAATTCGCGCTTGCGATAAATAAATGTAGACTTAAAACTTGAAACGAGAAATATCCTCCGGCGTTTGTGCGATTCCACGATCTCGGCAGTGATGCCGCTTGTATTCGCTGTCGATTATATCGATTATCGATCGTGCGGATCTCTCGCGGCTTTACGTCTGAGGCCTTAAGGGACCCGATCCCTTAACGGACCGAGGGATAGATCGTGTCGTTCCGCCGGCGTCAAACAATTAAGGCTGACTTACGCGCGCCGACGTTAAAAGAGTAAACGAGTTGCCGGTCGCTGCCCTCCCGCCACGGTTCTTGTGTGTATCAGATAATGCAAGCCGCGGCGCACTGTCATCTCGGAAGAATTTACAGACGACATAGTGCGGGCCTCGGGGCCCGGGGTCCAGGATCCTCTGTGCTACGTGGTGCGGCAGCAACCGGCCAGTTATCGCGCGCGGCGGATCGCGTCTTTTCGCGCGTCTCGCATCTCGCATCTCTCGCGATTTCCCGCGAAAATGCGTCTGTCTTGATCTCGAAAATGTTGACACTTTGAAACAAAACCCGTTGATGCGTCTTCATAAAATCCGAAACCGTGATCGAAGCGATTTAACTATTTTCCTTCTTCCATTAAAAATATTTTTCTCGCGAAAAATTTTATGACAAAATAAAAAATGTAATGAGACTAATAAAGTTTTTTTCATATATTTGAAAACAAGAATTTTTTCTTTCTATAAACTTTTTTGGTTACTGATTACTATTAATGTTGCTACGTTTCAGTTATAATTTATAATTGATTATATTGTTGGCTGATTATCTTCTTTGTTGAAACGATGCGATCATTACCATAAGGAGATACAAACTTTCTAACGGAAGGAACCGCTTTTACAAAAACATCTCACGCGAAAACATAAAAACTCATCGTCGTTTTGAGCGACAGGCCCGCGAAAATAAATGATCCATGTTCGAGGGAAGCCGGCACTTCCGAAGGTAATTACAACTTTCACGACAGACCTTGTACGAAACGATCAAAAAGCATGCGGAACGATGGAAATATGTATAACATATACCGACCGATAAAAGTTACTTGCGCATAACAGAAATGGCACAACAATTCGAAAAGAAATTGCCATCGTGAAAGCGGCCGAAGTGTTTTCGATCGTGACACGTTTCATGGTCACGCAAGGAAGTAAAGGGAATTATGCTGTGTTCCTTTTAGGACGTGCGAAGAGATGCATCTCCCTCGAGAGAAAAGTGCGGGATGCGACATCAAAGGGACACGTAATCATCCGCAGGTATCGTGAGATGAATTATAGAGAGCGATGTACTTACCAGGCATGCAGACGCATCGAAAGGTCCCAGGATCGTCCAGGCAGGAACCGTCGTTCTGACACGGATGCGACTCGCACTCGTTCACATTCGTCTCACATCGCGGACCGGTGAATCCTTGCGTACAATTGCACGCGAAAGATCCGGGCGTGTTCACGCAGATACCGTCGTGCTCGCAAGGAGAGCCTGCAACAAATAAGAAAAGAAAGGTGTCATTCAAAAATCAAAATACCTGAAGAAAAGTCTGTATAAGATCAAATAAATTATTTAAAATTTATTTAATCATTTCTTTCAGTAATCGATTATTTTGGTAAGAAATAATTTCGGTTTTCAAGTTATATAAAATAAAAAAAAAAAGGGTCGTTAAAAATATTTAACGTAATGCAAGAACCATCAACCGAGTAATTTAGCGCTTGATACAAAGCAGATCTCTGTGCGACATTCCAATCCGATATGGATAATTGACGCCATGAAATTCCAAAGAGAACTTCGCCTTTGTATCTCTGCGGGGTTCTTCAGTGAAAGATCATCCGGTTTCGGTATTGGTATACATACGCGATACCATTTCGAGTGAAACTTTTTTCCGTCGTTTTGCGGTGAGACTGCGAAAAGGGAAAGCAAAGTACTCGGACGACTTTTCGTGCCGATTCTTACTGATGATTTAAACCGTGGCAAAGCGGCGCACATGCCTCGCATAACAATTAATAACTGAATACGGCTTTAGAAGTCGACTCGATATAGCGCATTTCTACCGGCTAACGTATGCCGCGGATAGTGCTCCTTAATTGGTAAACTGGCCGGCACTTTTTAGATGCCGCCATTAGAGCGGGAGAAGGGAGAGGAGAGTACTTCCTATACCCGGCTAACTCGACCATAAGAAGGAGTATGCTGGTAGAGCATTCTTGAAGCACTGACGATGACAATTCGTTTAAAGGAGAGATCGCATTTTGCCCGCGGAACTCCTCTTTTCTCAGAGATACGTAGCCCTCTCTAATTGCAACGAGATAATTGCTACGGATGCAGTTACCTACTCGGTTTGTCTTACCAAATGAGAGCTTCATTAGAAATGTGTTCTCTTTCTACCTTTCTCTTTTCTATACGCAATGGAATTTTGCTCTTCGACTATAAATTTCGCTCACTGTGTTGTATGTTATTCGTACATGGAAAAAAAAATAGTTTGAAGAATCAAAAATATACAAATTCTAGATACAAATTTAAAAATAATTATGTTTGATTATCTAATTAATTATAGTGGACGCTCAAGCTAGATGCTAGAATGTTACAATTTTTTATAAAATTATTGTGCTTAAGCATCTTATATAATTATTTTGATGATCCAACATATCTATTTTTAGATCTGTATTTAACCTAATTTTTATATACTTGAGCAAAATTTTTTTCCATGACATAAATACATAATGCATAGAAATATAATGTATAGAAAAGTGTGTAGATACATGTATAGAGATTGTACTTATTAACTCGCTTTTATTTTATCATGCATCTACTTCAGCATAAAGACAATAAAATATGCGAATGTTTTTTTAATAATTCCAATGCGATTCAAAGCAACACGCACGATTAGCTGCAAGTGACATGTATCGACTTTTCTCATAGATACGTAGTATGAGTTTGTAAAGAGACGTTTACTTTTGCTTCGGTCGCATACCGCACTCGTGTATTTCGCCAACGGTTTTTCCGACCCGGCGGTGTAATTGCTGTCGTAACGGAGAAGGGCGATGAAAGAGAGAACCGAGGGAAATGGCACGACGGAAAGAAACATACGTATATTTATCCGCGACAGTAAGTAAGAAACACATTGCTGTACCGTGTTTCGCGATCAGGTGACGTGACAGTAGGAGAGATGACGAATCGTTCTCCGAGAATATCATGTGCATACTGCAAGCTACTTAGTGTTAAAAAGCCATCACACATATATAAGCACTTGAAAGAAACGGTGAGATTCACTCACTGAGTCACTAATATTTGCAAATATTTATCTCATTTCTCTTTAAATTCCATTAAAATAAATTTTTTGCGACATAGGCATTTCACACTAATATAACGTTTTCTAATTTTATATTATAAATTTTATGTGACAAATAAAATTTCCGATTTTAGAAAGGTTTTACGTTGCTTCTTAGCGATTTTAATATTCCTAAAAATCCTCGGTTACATTTTAATTTTACGCAACTTATACATATTTCCCAGATTCTCCAAGGAAACTACGCGGCATAATTGGTCCAGTTGCATACACCGCGAGGCGCAGTTTGCAAGTGGCGTTGCATCGCCATCAGGCAAGATTCCCCGCGCTCGGTTACATCAAGCTCATCCGAGGGGGCTTCTTGCTCTCTTGCCGGGAGCGCAGCTTCCTTCGCTTAAGGAACTTAATCTACCAGAAAATATGCAATCTAGATAATAACAGAGCCTCGGCTCGGGCGCGAGATCATTATGGTTTGTTATTAAACTTAAAATAACAATTTAGCGTTTAATTAGATTCGTTCATAGGGGCCCCGCGGCGCGGGGGCGCCTCTCCGAGGAAACTGCGCTTCTGTGGTGGACGCACAACGCCGACCCGGGGGCCCACTCCAGCCTTCTCGCTCCTCCTTCGACGCGACTTCCGGCAAAATCTCATTATACCTGGCGCGCTGTCGTCGCGCGTCAACCACGTCGCCGAATCGCTGGCTCTCGTGATTTGCGCTTTTTGCGCTGCAAACTGCGGCTTCGGTAACGTCGAGACCATTTTAATTTTCGGTGCTTCGTATTTTTTAATAATATACCGCACGTAACGTGACTATTAAGTAGTCGACGTAAGAGATAGATTATATAAGAGAGTCAAAAAACTTAAGAATTTATATGCACATATAGTTATAATTATCGAATATGAAAGTTCCCCACATACAATTATGAATTCTTCACACAAAATCGAGGATGTCTATTTTACAATTTTTTATAACGTAAAAAAAATGTTTTGAGAAAACAATTAAGATTGTTATATTTATAATGATCGGCGTTCAAAATTTTAATGTAGCGATTTATTCTTGTCGAGAGAATACAAGGATTTTCGATACGATTCACGTATATGACTAGTTGAGATTTCTTCAAGCAGTATCGACCAAATTTCGATGTAACAATGGGCCTTTGTTTAGCTAACAGGTACTAATGTACGGTTACTGCTCCTGAAAGCCGCTTAATGTCGGCACAAAAAAGCAAGCACGAGAAAACGAAAATAAAGAACCGTGAAGGAAGGTTTCGCTACGCGTTACCGTATTTACATTTGTAGTCATTATGATACTATTATCTCATCTATACTATGATAAACAAAAGAGGATAAACAAAGAGCAATTTATTCTCAGTCATTCTCACCCATTGTGCAAAAGTCAAAAGACGTGATACGTAAGTTTTAAATAAAACTTATTATTTAAATGAATCTCCCAAATTGCCAAGTTAAAATTTCGCTTCGAAAACTGAATAATCAAAAGACAATCGAGATTTTTTTGACTTATTGTATTACTTTCAACCATTATCTCGATTTCGGAGCAAATGCACGAAAAGCATTAAGGAAACTTCTACTTCGTGACTTCGTCACGAGTCATAGACATTCGGGTGGTCTTTAAGTTATTATTCCAAGAACAAGTGCGATCATGGGTATCGAAGAGTAGGCGATAAGTAAACGTAGATCGCGGCTTGGAAAAAAACCTATATATAGATTGCGATCGCGAGAACAGCGCAGCCATTGGGCAGAATGATCATCGAAATATTCACCTTGACGCAGAGCAGCCGATAATTACGCCCGGTGGCCATTAATAAACTAATCTTTGAAGATTTCTTACCGACCATCCAGAGCAAAGAGCCCTGTCGTTTTATCAGTGTTCAGAATCTCCGAGTGCCCAGGGCAATCGTCAGAGGAAGAGACGGATGAGACAGGGTGTGGAGGGGTGGAGGAGAGACAGGCCGATCTACAGAGTTTAATGACTTGTGGTATCAAACGGCCGGGAGGAGAAAAAAAGGGGGATAAATGAGATGAGGTGGGCCCGAAGTCTGAGCTAATCACCGGCGATATTAATGCGCGGTATATAAAGAATGCGGCGAAAACCACACTTGAGTTTGGTAAATTGCTGACGCTTCTCGGTCTCGAATGGTTGAAAAACGCACAATGGTGCGTCAAGCGTTAATTGAATCATCTGTTTTCGAATATGCATGTATACAATATATCTATAATCATTAATGAGGAATAAATTCATATTTCGATGAATAATGATTGCATGCGGATTTTAAATTAATTTCGTATATATTTTAGCTTCTAATAAAAAATCGAAATCTGTAAAATAGCAATATTAAAATATATAAATACACGCATTTTTTTCTATTTTCCCTGAATATTCTCAGAATTAGGATTTTTTGAGAAATCGAGAGCGAAAGCAATAAATCGATAACACTGATGATACCGCTTAATCAAAGTTGACGGGCGAAAACTCGCGTGCATGAAAGAACCGACATTATATGGCCAAGGGGTAGTTTGCCCTTCATCATCATGCATGGTACAAAGGTGACAAAGAGTCATGTGCGTGGCCGTACGGTAATTTACCGATAATTTCTCAAATCGCGTCCTTCGCATAGAAGTGAGTAATCGTACGCCCCCGAAGCCAAAGGCAGCCGAAGGCCTGCGTGAGAGAAGATTGCGGGAGAGAAGTGATCCTTGTCGGGGAAAGGGGAGCTGTCTTTGAGTAATGTCTTCCTAATTACGATGCCCCGTGCAAAACATGGAACGCGACGCCGTCCGACAGACCGATGAAGGGAACGTGGACGATCGTAGAAAAACGCGGATTCTCTAATTCATCGCCCGGTTCGTGGACATACAAAAAAATGCTAACGGTCGAAACGAAGCACCTGATATATTTCAAGCGTAGTCAGGCCAATGAATGAACGCTATCAGCCACGAGAATAATTCATAGCGAATGATAAATAACACTAGTACACGCGATACAAGCATATTTTTAACATCTATTTTTGTAAGTTATACACTCACATCATGAATGTATATCTAATTTTAAAAAAGCCTTTTAAAGTTACATAATTTGAAATAGTATTAGCATACATATATCTTGAACTTGAATATATAGTATATAAAAGAATACGTATGTGATTAAGCATACATTAAATAATGTGTTGAAACATAAATTAACGTTTCAGATAAATTATAGAGTTATTTTAGACTGCGTTGTTTCTACACGGTAATTATCACGGGATGACGATTATCGCCTATGCGCAAGGCACGCTTTCGAAGTGTGTGGCAATCAACGCGAGGCGAACTGAGTCAATTGTTAACGCTCACCACCGAAATCCAATTAATTCCATGACGGTTGATTAACGAACAGCTACTAATGCGAAGAGGAAATCCACTGCGCCGCGTGCAACGCGAGCATTCGTTGCAAGCTGGTGGGACGAGTGCGTCGAAGAAGAAAGCCCGCGGACACAAAAGACGTGCTTTCGATTATTAATGAAGTGTCTTTGTCCGTAACGAAACGTATTAACCGTTGTGTTCCACTAAGGGCGGTACTGTGTATTTATTATGGTGCCGCGAACGAAGATGATTTCTACTTCAACTCATTTTCAGATGCTCCATCGTGTCTTCCTTCTACGTTTTAAACGAGTTCGCATTCCTATCATCAGCCCATTTATGATCGCGGCAATTCACGACAGTCGTAATACGTTCGTTTAATTGCAATTATTCGTACGATATCCCGCGAATGTAAACTTTCCATGTTTCATCTTTCGTTTCATTTTTATTCGCATTCTTATTCGCGAATATCTCAAATCGGTAAAAAGTTAACTTTACTACGCAAATATCTTCTAAAAAAAAATGTTATATTTCAATATCATTCACATTACTCACAAAGTCGAGCATCATTTTGTTCACTTAGAATTTGTCAGTAGATTATAATTTAACTACCTGCACGTTTTCCTGTGTATTTTATTGTGTTGTATTTGAGTATATATGTATATGTAAATTACGTAATAACGTGTCAAATACGGAATTCGTTCCTATCTTTAAATCGATAATGTTCAAAACTGACAAACTCTCGATTTGCGGTATGAACCGAATCAAATCTTCACGGATGGTATTGATAAGACTCACGCACGTGTGTACATACACATCAAGGAAATCGTCGAGGTGTGTGGCCCCATGCCGCGCTCGTGTCTTGGCCGGACTATTAATTAACCCGCGACTACTGCCTGTCAACTAGTTAATTACAAACCCATTACCTACGTGTATCGCGTACGTTGTCGAACGGCTGCGCAATCTCCATGGTTTTGGGCTTGCGATGCGCAATCCTAACACGATGATTTATTTACAGCGTATCATTCGACGATATATAAAACGGTAAAACAAAACAAAACAAAATTTGCGGAAAGTATCATATCAAGATATTATTATTAATATTTCTCAAAGTTATTTGCATTAAAGCTTCCTAGGTTTAGAAATTTGTCTATCACACTTAAAACAAAAATCTGCATTTTCGTCACGATATCGATAACAATATCGATAGTTATCTTTTTAATGACGAAATATTATGCATATACATGTATGCATTTAACAAATATAAAGTTTGTTTAAAATGGTTGCTGCAAAGAAGCCTGCAAAGAAGCCTCAATAAATTTCTGTATAACCATTAATTATCTCCGCGGAATTATTAATAATAGTTGTCGTCTTGGCAGTGGCATTTCCTCGCAATACTTCATGCAGGACCTACCAATCGTAGGTCGCATATCACAATTCTATGGTGCTAAGGAAAGAGGAATGATTCCGAGTGACAAGTTTTGCCTGGAGCTAAAGATCGAGAAAGGGAGAGAAAATTGGGTATATCGCGGTATGCTATTAAGAATTACTCTTCCCCTGCGGACGTTGACGCGTGACGCTACATGTATAACCGAATCGATATGTCACCTCGAGCAACGTGGAAATGATAAATTGGCATCTCTCGATCGCGATCCAGATTTAAAATCGGCAATTAAAATTCTCGTCAGTCTCGTACTTTCAACACATGTGGCTATCATATATCTTACAAAGAATTTGTTCCATTTGTACAAATTATTAACTTTGAAAGACAATCTTTATAAATTATAAATTCTTAAACTATAAATTCTAAAAATAACCTATTAATCATATTGATTCAATCAAAATTAATACAAATTTTCATTATGCAAGGAATATAAAAACATATGTATAACTATATATTTTATTTATAATAAAAGTAAATAAATAATATATAACTAGGAAAAGAAATTTACATTTTGTGATAATTGTTCATAATCGTACAGTTTTACAGCATTTCGAGTAATTGCTTTAAACTTTAAACTGCTTTAAAACTGACTTTCAGTAGAGGTGCATCTTTATTATTATACCGCACTGCTACGAACGACCCATAACATGTGTCGATTAAAGCTTCCCGAGCGGCGATAGATCGATCACGGAGCTTGATGACGAGAATGTCGACGGGACGGCGTGATGAGAACGAGGATCCGGCACAATAAATAACGCGCGGATCCGGCGCCGAATTAATCGATCGTAATCGATCGATTCGCCGTACGCCAATCTGCCCCGTGTGGGTTTTCAATTTGCACGGACCGTGGGGGCCTCCGTACACGCGGATCGCGTACATTAATCCAGCAATTACTATACTCGAGTCTCGCGAGCGGATCTTGCCGTTATCTCATTTGAAAAATCTTTCGCGCGATATCGATTTCGACGCATCTCATTTCTTTCACTTGTAACGATACTTCCGACCAAGAACGTATCTATTTACTGTACCGGAACGGCACAGTAACTACGATCATGAATCACGATGTTATTAAATGCATAATTTCTTAAATAATTTACAGTTGCGGAAATTTAATTAAATTATATATAGACAATACATCTAAATATCATTTAAATATTTAAAAAATATCCTTTTTATGGCATCTAATATTTTTTTGCACGCTTTGAAAAATTTTTTTTATTTAAAATGTAGTGTATTTTAATTGTGCTTTTAGTAATTAGTAAACTATTTAGTAAAGAATTTAATTGAATTCCTATTTTATTTTATTGCCGGATGCTCCTAAGTTTTATGTATCGTCATTTTAGCATTAAATAAGACATACATCTAAGCGCGCTACGGTGACTTCTTATATCGCAGAAAACGGAAAAGGACAAAACATAATGACTCCCATTGGAATTCGCTTCTTGTCGACTCGCTCGCGAGTTGATCGATAATGGTTAAAAATCGAATCACATAACTGTGCACCGCTTACTGTGATTATGGAGCTCATAACGGAACATGAAATTCGGTTTCCGTTTTTACAGGGATGCTAACGAAGGATGCCAATAAATTAATCTCTCGCCTTTTTCTTTTGGAAAAAAAAAAGAATTATTCTGTGCGTGTCCTTCATTGACTGACAATTATCATACTGCCCACGTTGATGCAGCGTTATTAACACGCACAGATCGTGCGAGGTGGACAGGCAGACACAAATACGTGATCAGAAGGAAATATTACGAAGCTCGATGACCTTTTCGAGTGGCAAGACCATCGGTCAATCTTGTCAACGACTCATTGAGATTTTGTTAATCGCAATAATAAATTAAATTTGTGCGCAAAAAAGAAGCTCTTCTCAAATTGATAGGAATCGAAAAAAGTTATAACACATATACAGTATTTGGAGAATTACTTTTGTTCGTACATTCATTGCTGCCTAATAAATAATAAATTTGATTAAACCGGCATCCACTTCAACTTCATGTCGACGATTTTATCAATATTTGTTTTAAGAAACATGCGAAATGAATTTCAGAGAATTTTTACCGCTTTGGATTTTTAAATTAGGTATATGACGCAAAGATAAAATGCGATTTGCCGCTTCGATGATTCGCGAATTTTCTCCAGCCGTCATTTGAACGTCGCGAGAGCAATTTATTACTTTCCAAGCGACTTTAATGCGAACTGGTCTCGCTGCGCGATAACATCTATCTGATAGCTATCCTCACGATGTTAGTTGCCCGATCGTGTGC
Organism: Tetramorium parvispinum; assembly: GCA_011638315.1. Classification (NCBI taxonomy): domain Eukaryota; kingdom Metazoa; phylum Arthropoda; class Insecta; order Hymenoptera; family Formicidae; genus Tetramorium; species Tetramorium parvispinum. Next base: position 475 of record VBVR01001515.1, on the reverse strand, counting down.
AAACGTGCCGTTGACCAGCATTTCTGCGTTCTTGAATCGAGCCCGTCATTAATAACTATGCCGACCACCGAGACGCTCATTACTTTCGATTTAAACGGAGATTACTTTCGAAACGCGGATTAATAGTTGGCCGAAACGGATAAACCAAATGCAGATCGATTTAAAAGCGATTTCCGAAAGCAACTGCAATGTTAATCGATCGACCCAGCAATCGATTGGTTATTCATTTTACCGAATTTATTTCAGCATAATCAGTAATTATGATAAACTCATCTTGAAACTCCGCTTTGCACAAAAGTGTCACTCAGTGTTTCGCAATTTTGTTTAAGTTAAGATTTACGTAAACATTCAAGAAGAAAAATAAATGTACAAGTAGAACTTTGGATCACAAATATAAAAATACAGGGTGAATTTTAATGGATGGCTCAGCTTTTTACCATGGGAGCTGGACTACACACACATATTTATATTACAC
>VBVR01001514.1:0-29719 GCA_011638315.1 Tetramorium parvispinum | reverse complement strand
TTACAACAAAAAATGTTAATTATATTCTTTATTGTGAAACACCATAAAACAATTTATTAGTTTACTAATTAAAAAAAGACAGATAAAAATTGTAAATTATAATTTATACTTAAACAATAAAATATTATTAAACATTAAGTTATAAAATAAATTAATATGCTACTTTGATATTAAGTTAGCAGGGCTACGATTTTTTCGAAAATGGCGCGGGGAGCAAAATTAATTTTGGCGGTACAAATTAGTACAAATTCATACTAATTATTTGTACCATTATTTTTTCTTATCATCTTGCTAGCTTGCTCTCAAATTAGCAGCGCCACGATTTTTTCGAAAATGACACGGAGTACAAAATTAATTTTGGTGGTACAAAATAGTACAAAATAAGTACTAAATAGTCCACTAGGTTGCATTCGATTTTGCTGATTTGGTCCTGCCAGCTTTATAGAGCTCTCATTTCGCCTTGTTATCCGGCTTGACATTTCGAAATTCTTTATTCGCGACGATCTATCAGTTTAATCGGCTCCCGGCCTATTCGCGCAGTACACAGTGAATCGCAGCATCACGGCATCGTCGTAATCCTCGCGCCGGCAATTTATATTAATTAGCCCGTTCGCGCGCGGGACCATTCGCGCTCAACATAAATTACCGCCGCTAATGATGAATGTCAGATATAAACGTAATATTATGCAACTGTGTACGAGTGCCGCGTCCGGGGTTGCCTTTACCCTCACGCTGCCAAGTAGATCCGGGTCGTTAGAGGTGCGCACCAGTCAGCCATACGTGACAGCGCATATGTGTATGCACATACACCCGTCGCGAAATCAACGTGACGTTCCTGTATGATGATTACAATCCATCGACACGCACGGCAACACGGCTACGATTCGACATTATCTCCACAACCGCGGTGATTACAAATCATTGATCAAAAATTAGCGAATCGCGCAATGATTGCCGTTTTAATAAGTACCTTTATTCGAGCTCATCTATATCGTTCGTTACATAATGTATTGCTTTTGCTATGCGATTTGGAAGCGTATGGTGAATGTAAATGTAATGGAGTTTTAAAGTTATGGATGATCGAAATATAAATAAGTACAATTGGCGGTTTCCTAGTTACTATTTTATCTTCATAGAAATTATAAAAATCCTACGTGACATGCTGTTTTATTGTCAAATTTGCAATTTCCAATCGCATTGTATTTTAGTAATGTATTTTAGTAATTTAATCTAAATTTGCTTGACAGGACAATTAGCACAATCGCGGCGTTTTGACTTGGCGGAGATAAGGAAACTACATGAGAAACTTGTGTAGGCGCAGATATCATGAATATCTTGACAGATGTCTAGCTTTATTTAGCCTGCTCGGCTGCTGATACGGATAAGGCGTCATAAATGCCTCCGCGCACATTTAGGAGTCGAATAATAAGTCCGGGCACGACCAGTGTAACGAGTTGGCCAACTCTTGTTTTTAGCACCTGCCACTTTTATCCAGCCAGCCGGAGAATCTTGCAGCCTCTGCATTTCCACAATCTACTCGAAAATCCACCAGCCTTTTCTTCTCCTCTCTTTCTCTCCTTCTCTTTCTCTGTAGGCGTCCGGGCTCGTACACGACCCGCATACCAGTTCTTGTCTTTGCGAGGCGCCTTTACTCGATTTCGTCTCGTTGGTGCATCGGGCAAAGGAATCCCCGGGCCTCCTTCTCAAAAGTGGAAACACTGGGTGGGAAAGGTTGGTTGCAATCAAGCGCGGACTTTGAGGGTGCTTCGTCCCGTTTTCTCACGGTCTGCATTATCTTCCCAGACTCCCGTCGCGACTCGAACTCCACCTTACCCTCCTTCTCCCGAGTCGAAGAAATCGAGGGCTGAGGCAACAACGGTGGAAGGGGGGGGGCAGTCTTCTCTCCCTTTCTCCGTCTCTCGTTCTCCCGTCGTCTCTTCTTATCCTTCGGTTTTAGCGAAATCGTCATCGATCGTCGTTGTGAAGAAGGAGTTAAGCTCGCTCGGTGCACGTTGCCGGGACTCGCCTTTGCGATCGTTCCTAGTTACATTAGATTTGACGAGGATGCGGTCTAAAAGCTCGCTCGAGCGGATAGTCAAACACTAAAATTCGGTTTGGCATTTGTTCGAAGGGATTGCTTTTATCTGAGAATCGATAGTACGGAACAAGCTTTGCGTAATCATTATCGAAATTTCGAATTATGTGCAGTATATTTTAAAAAATATGTATTTCATCAATGGGGGAATACAAACGTACATAGAATGCAATAGTGATACGCAGCCTGTAAATCAAAGTGACCATACAACAATTTAATCAGGATTACATTTATTAGAAGGTGATAGTACTTGGAATACCATTAGCGCTCTGTAACAGTGGAGACAGCAGCTACTTCGCCACGTTGCATTCGTCGTCAGTCACATTGAATGACTGCTCCTCCGATTTCGAGTGACGACACTTGAAATCCGAGTTTGCTTTACGTTTTGCTGATGTCTTAAAGCTCTCATTAGTTAGCTCGTTGTCTTTGACAAGCCGAACGACGAGAGGGGAAGAATTAGCGATGTCAATATTTGTGGTGCAATCAACTCGCTTCGACTTCCCGTCCCCGTCGTCGATTTGTCTCCCGTTCCACTTCCCGTCCCGTCCTGGCTTCGACACCGACGCTGATTGTCATCCACACTTCCAGGCTGCTCGCTTGCGTTGTTGCTGTTGTCTTTTCTCATTTCGGCCGGCTCGTTTACCTGATCTGTACATAGCGTCACCGATAGCAATGAGCACCGACGCCAGGTATCCATTTTAGCCAGTGTAAATTTGAGGAACATGCTGTTTCGCGGAGCGGATATCCGGAAACGTTTATTTGGTTTTCCGAATGTGCCCGTATCTCCATCGTTCTCAATTTATTAAGTAGTGAGTAACGTTACGTCGCGTCGCGAGAATATTTTTTTCTTTTACACGCGTCATCTAGCAAAGTACAACGATATGTGACAAAGTTACGCGTGGTAGAATCCGCGTACAGACCATTTGTACTTCTTACATTTGACAAGTCTCTGGCAATTTGTCGGCGTTAAGAATGATCGAGCGTCTTGAAACGGATCGTGATGCCTGTGGGATGGCCGGCGGCGGTGGATCGCAACGAAACGGTCGCGGCGTGAAGGAAGAAGAGAAATGTCGAAATTAAAGTTTTCGCAAGTTATTTGAACGCTATCTGTGGCGCGTGTGATATGAATCGAATGTCATTTGTTGGACTTAAACGAGTGGGCGGCGGTGAGGTATAAAGAAGGAGAACGGTGGAGAAGGATGAAGGAAAGGGGTTATAATGCAAACTCTTCTCCGGAAGGAACTGCGGGGGCGTTGAATGGGAGAAGGACCACATCGGTGGAAAAGCGCGCGTCAGCGTCGCAAATTGAAAGTCCGCATCCGGGGAGCCACTATTTTCTCGTCTCTCTCGTACAAATCTTTGTTCGCGGATAAATCACTGCAATCATCAGAAATCAAGGATGCATCGATAATCATCACACTTATCAAAAGATTTCAGTCATTATTCATTGATGAATTAATTAGTGGAACATTATCTGTAATGTGAAAGAATCTATAAATGTCTTTATAAATTGTAACTTTTTTACATAACTGTAGCTCGTAAATTTGCTTGTTTAATTGTGTATTCATACAACAATTAACGCTGTTACATCTCTTGATTTCTCTTGACTACTCTTTCTTAGTGAGAATAATAGCCGAGAATAATGGACGAGATTCTACGATCAGGTAAATAAGACAGGGTCCCGTGACTGTGTCGCGCGATCTTTGCCCCCAACTAGTCTCATTCGCCTCGATGGCATTCTCCCTCGACCTCTCGCTCTCCTCTTCGCTTTGCCTCCATTTTCAGTCCTCCCCTTTCTCTTCCACCTTTGCTACCGTTCCCTCTCTTTATCTCTCTCTCTCTCTTTCTCCCTTTCACCCTCACCTAGTGGCGTGACACATGGCCAGCATTTATAGCGCGAGATAACGCCGGCGGTTCTCGACAGCGCCGGCAGATTTATCCTCCACGGTTATTGGAGTTATACAAAGGATTTTTCCAACTGATCCCATAAAGTATCTGTGCCTGATGCCCTATTATTTACGCAGCCGGCAGCGGCTGATGCCGCGAAAGCGCGCTCTAGCTTTTCGCTCTTCCTAGTTTTTGCGCCGGAATGCGAGCGTCGTCATGAGCTTGTCGCAGATGCTATTTTACGCTCCGTCGTTTTCGATTTATCGATAAAAGCGGTACCTCAACGATATCACCTTTTCATCGAGTGAATTATTGTCGTTGATGGGCATCGACGGCATGGAATATGTGAAATTATCTTTCTCTGAGGAGAATCTAGTACATTCATTTAGTTCAATTGATATTTAACCTTTTTTGTTATTCGAAACGAGAGCATTGTCAGCAACAGCGAAAAGAATGTCTAAAATTATTTTTTCAAGCGCTTGTTAAAAACTTTTGTCGCAACCATCATTCTTATTACGTGTGTTTTCAAACGCAAATACTTGCATTGTCTGCAAACTGCACACGTTACACCGGCCCATCGTAGTGTTTATTCCTATGCTCGCTTGTTCGTTCGTTCGTTCGTTCGTTCATCCATTTGTTTGCTAGCGACGAGTTCGTACCGCCGTTGTTCGGCATTAATGGATGGCCCCTGTTTCCGTACGTTTTATCGCTAACTAAAGCTCATAGGTATCGTCCGAATCGTAACCGCCGCAGCCAAAACTGGCCGAAGCATTGATCCAGTTCTGTAGAATCCAGGTGAATAGTGCGGTTCCACTCGTTATCTACAGTGATCCTGTCTTTGAATTCTTTCGGGTTAAAAACGACTTACAATCCTGAAAAGATTAACGATATTGGTGGAACAGAGAGAAGCGATAGATTATCAGAACACATATAGAATTGGACGCGCGTGCATTATACACTTGACACGAATGGAAAATATTTCCAATGATTAAATTATGTATGTTGAAAAATGAAATATTTTTAATGAATAAATAAAAATTAATAATTCTTCAATTTATTCAATAATATTTATAATCTCGTGTTACGGTGATTAAAATTTTACGTTATTTCATATCTCGGGATATTTTATCGGTTTTTAGCGTATTTTATTTTCGTGCACTTTAATTATCGGAAAATAGAATATACGTTGGTAGAAGAGAATATTTTCTTGCTTGCAGGACTCCGAAGGCGACACACCCCTTCACGACGCGATCTCTAAGAAACGGGATGACATGTTGGCTCTGTTGTTGGACCACGCTGCTGACATCACTCTCACCAACAACAATGGCTTCAACGCTCTGCACCACGCTGCTCTTCGTGGCAACCCAAGGTAAGTGCTGCATGTTTTCAAATGATACTTTTCGCGAATGCTGAATACGGTTAAATTCTAGAACGACGGCGCATTTCCCCTATTTTATACATAATTTTTTTTATACTTTAAATAATTTTAAAATTTTATAAATTTATTAAATATAATATTTAAACATTAAATAAATAAATTAAACTTATAAATTATAAAAATAAACTCTATTAATACTTAAATTATTATTTACTTATATATGTAACAAATAAAATATTAAAAATTTTATAAATAAGTAAGCTAATTATAAGCTTTTAGACTCATTTTTTAAAAATAGAATTTTATTTCTCTTATTTAATTCTATTAAATTAAATATTATATTTGGGTGGGTACAATATTGATCGTCGCTCACATAGCGACTCGTACTAGCACTTGCTATTGCTTTACTGTCACATATTATCCTATATTTCGGCAGCGATCAGTAACTAATTGTAAAAGTAGCGGTAAGCTAAGTGAGGATGTAAGGGTCTAGTGGTTATAAATTTAACGACTTCCTACGGAAGGACTTTGTTCACTTTCGGCAGTTACTTACATCCCCACTTAGCTTACCGCTACTTGTTTTCGACGACTCGGCGACCCATGCGTCAATATAATTTTCATATATTTTATACAAGGAGAGACACCAATAAACAGCTTGCGCCGGATAACAATTACGCGCGCCTCGCTTCATAGGACTAATGGATCGCAATGTCCATATATTTTGAGAATCCGCATCCGGCCGCGAGAAATAACACGCACGTTTGATTGCCATTACGTTTGTCCGTTAATTGATAATTTACTTATGCGCACGATTGTGACCGGGAACTTAATCAACGCGACAGAGACATATCCGTCTCTTTATCCGAAACACGAGCGTTCAAGCTAAACATCGATCGTGTACGATCGAGTTTTCTGGTGCAAGGCTTTTTCCGCGAAAAATTCGAGTGAGATTTTCCAACGGCATGTCCAATCGGTTCGTTCTTTCTTCCGCCTTCTTTGTTTTCTTGTTCGACGAATCATAAAAGAACGTCGAACCACAGATGTTCCCGAAGCTGTCGTCGACGTTCCTGCCGTCGTCTCGGCGAAGTCTAATCGATCCGGTCATTCTCGAGAGGTAGCGAGTCAATTTTACCTCTATTCTCACCTCCCGTCCTCCAGTTCAATTTAGCCACGCGGACTCTCGGAGCTTTTCGAGATTTGCCTACTTCTAGTTATTACTTCTTGACGCAAAGACGGAATAACGAGATGTGAGCGAGTGTTTCGGTGGGGGCGATGTCTGGTTTCTCATGTCGCATATTTCGGATTGTGGCAGTCAGTTTTGGTTGCTCTAGCATATGTGTTCTTGTTCGCTGATTGTAATGGTTTTTTGGATGTCAGATTTTTCTCTATTGACGAGAGTTGGATTTGCTCTAGTTCTGTTTCGCGGCACTGCTAGTATGAGATTGGGAAGGTCTGCGGAGTGGCGAGAGTGGTGTGAGCGGATGTTTCGGTGGGGGCGATGTCTGGTTTCAGGCTGCATTGCTTCAGTTGCAGTAGCATTGTTTCGTGGTGACGGTTGCTTGTCTGTCCGAAATATATAATATTTTGCAAAGGAGGGGGGCCATTGAAAATGAAGAGTTTTTGCAATTTTTGAGAGATAGATATGCGATGCTGCTTTGTGACTGTAGTCTTGCTTTTTTATATTTTTTTAACATGTGGATATTCCTCGGACGGTTGTCCTTGCTGTTCGCTATGCGAGATGGGAGTGGATATAGCGATGTCTAAGTTCTCGTGTCGCATATTTCGGATTATAACAATCAATTTTAGTTGCTCTAACGTATGTATTCTTGTTCGCTAATTATAATAATTTTTTGGATATCAGATTTTTCTTTATTGACGAGAATTAAATTTGTTCTAATTCTATTTCGCGGCACTGCTAATAATATAGGATTAAGAAAATCTAGGCAAATGATCTGCGAATTCCGATATCATCTCTTTTTCATTGCATAGTGAACATTTTTCTGTTATTTCAGCGATAACATCGCAGAGTGAAAGTAATCATGGTGTTCAAATAATCCGCGATTAAAGAATTGAAAATATCTCATAATTATGACATGATAAAACTGTATACCTATATCCGATGTGTCTATTTTTTTAAATAGAAATATATAGATACAGAATTTTGAAACAAATCTCTCGTGCGAGAAAGACGAGAAGAAAAACTGACGAAACAAGATGAAGAAGAGAGATACAAAAAAGAATAAGAAAGTAAGATATATATTTTAAAACTCTTACAAAGAGATTCTCTTAAATTTTCCTAACATGTTTACAATTATTTATAATTATTAAATTAAAGATCAAGAGAAAAGTATTTTTACAAAATAATCTTTTAATTGGATATATTGCAATTTATATGATATATACAATGATTGTACATAAAGAGATAAATATTTGTCTTGCCTCCCTTTTTCGTGAAAGCATTTTTCATAATGTCGAATATGCAACATTACCGTGCAAACGCGGTTTACTTGGAATAAAGAAAATAAATTTGAGTCTGAGGCGCGGAGATATAATAAGAGAAAAAAGCAAAGAGAGGGAAAGAAAATAGAAGGGTAAAATGAAAAAAGGTGTTAGTGGATGGTGTCGAAGAAGGAGAGAGATTCCAATCAGGATATAGCGGCATATATATTACCCTTCTTGCCTCGATATTTGAGAGCGAAGTCTGCAGGGTTGGCAGCAGACCTATAGCACGCAGCTGTATTTTATTATTGATGGCATCGGAAATGCTTGTAAATCTCCCTTGTGTTAAACGGTCAACCGTGTGGCTGTTTACTGATATTGCAAATGTTAGAAGCATTGACATCACATCTCATGACATTTTCTCATCTTCATATCTGCGTCATACTATTTTCAATTTATTTTGTATTATATTCAGTTTCATTTGTTTAGATATTACACGCGAAGTACAAAATACAATATTTCGCTTCCATAATTTTACATCGAGTATTTTTCATCGTTTTTTGATACCGGCGCGATATTTGCGCACGAGTGCTGGATATGCGAATGTGAATTAGTGTTAATTCACCTTTGTTACACGGGTATCTCCTCATTTGCAGGAGACTTAATTAATTCAGTTATCTGCCTCGAGGAAGCCTCGAATTCCACCTGCGTTACGAGTGTCGCGGGATTGTGTTTGAGAATACGTGTTGCGCATAATCAAGACGCGCTGTGTATATTCGGTACTCTAGCAATGGGGTATAACACTGCGGATCCCATTTCCCTTCGAAACAATTCGAAACCTGAAGACAACTAGAAATGTTTTCTGCGATAAACAACATTTACGTGCTTGGCATTTATTGACGATCGCTTTTACCACTTTTTAAATATTATTTCAAAATTCTAAAAAGATTTCCTAGTTTCAAAGATTTTTTATTTATCTTTTCAATTTAGAAATATACAATTTTTTAATATAAAGTAGTCTTTTGATAATGTAGTATTCAGGCGTCGGTTCGAATAGCTCTCGGGAAGCGAGAGAGAATAGAATGCGGAGATTCGTGAGCTGTGTGAAGTTGCCCCCCCCCCTCCTACTACTGAAAATCCAGTAACGGCCTTTACCATTCGATTGGTGATCGTTTGGTGGTATTTGGTAGTCCATTCCCGATGATTGGTAATGAAACTTTAATTAATAATACGAAAAAAGAAATACGCGCATGAAGTAGCCCCCCCCCCTTCATAAAATTCAGTTTTCCAGACTACGTAAGTAATCGTAACTGCAAGCATTCGTTTGGTGATCGTTTACTGAGGTTTGGTAGTTCATTCCCGATGATTGGTAGTCAAAATTATAATTAATAATACGAAAAAAGACACGCGTATGTCTTTTTTTGTGTAAGCAATTGTCATTACGAAATAATGTTATTTCAACTGAAGTGATGTTGTTTGAAACTAAACTTGATTGTTATAATCCGAAATATGCGACATGAGAAATTAGATATCGTTATATTTATTCCTATCTCGCGTAGCGAACAAGTAAGGATAATCGTCCGAGGAATATCTACATCGAGAATGTCAAGCTTACCGTCAGCCTCGCCGGCTGAGGTAATTATAACGACTATCTTATGTAGGAAAGACGCTCGAGGGTGACTCGAAACTAATTCAGACTAGGATAGTTTGCGGTAAATGAGTACTTGAAACCGATGAGGTTTACTTTGCCTGTCATTATATAAACCGAAGAGCGAACGTTTCGCGGTACGGTGTCTCCAAGTAGGCACCGCAATCACAGAAACGTATTAGCGCCAAGATAGACGGGATGTACTTGAAGCGTGCCGTACAATCAAGGCTCGTTTACTCTTCGCGAAGAAACATTGATCTCGGCTTCAACAAACCGTGATAAAATGTCATAGTGTTGGCGCGCGTTCGATACAAGCGCAATATGAGTCAGCCGTTGTGAGGGTAGCGTATCGTATTGCGTGATTGCGCGGCCCGAATGCGAGTTTAAAGCGTCAGCGAATACGTGTCCGTGTTCGTTACACCGGCTGCATTCCTAAAGTACACTTAGATAAAGACGAATGTCGGGTGTATTCACTTGCAACCAATTCCACTATCCTTCGTGCCCTAGTATTCTTCAGTCCTGCTCCCGGTCATGGACGGGTCGCGGCCTTTCTTACACGGCTCTCTTCGCTACCCTTTCCTGACCTTTGCTCGTGCCCCGCCGGCCTTTTCCCGCGTTTGCACTCGCCTTTCGAAGGAGCCGTCGGTTTCTCTCAAGACCTGTGCTGTAGCGCTCTGAAGCCGAACGAACGGACGTCCGGAGACGTAATTTCCTGTTCTCCTCTGGCGGCCTGCCGACTACTCCCTTCTCTATTGCCCTTTCCTCTCCTTGCCACGTCTGCCGCTTTGTAGGGTACATTCTCCGAGGGTTGTCGACGAAACTTCTCTCGTTTTCCATGCTTCTGCCCACGGTTTCTGTACGCTTCCGTATTAGGGTTGACCGGCCAAACGCGATTGCGAACTCTCGCGAAGGTACTCGTGCAACATTTACTAAAATCTTAAATTTGCAATTATTACCAATTAATTGTATATTATTAATCGTATTAATTTAGTGACAAGAAGAGTCGATATGTTATTTTTATCGAATGACGATTGAGGGATCGATGGATGGCACTAAAAAAATCTATCAAATCTTTACATTCTTAAATTATTTCTATTTAGGACAATTCTAAATCTCTATTGATTGAAATCTCTATTATTAATAATTCAAAATACTTTGTATAACTTCATTATTATTATTACACTAAATTGTTAATTATATCGTATTTATGTTTATTATTACTAAATCCATTGTGTCTCTCCTAAACCTTTTCAAAGGATTATTGCCACAACATAATAAATTTCCACTCTGTGGGAGCGTAGCAGCGTAAAGTTACTGTATAATAAATAGTGCATCAACGTTACATTATCGACGATGAGTATTCTATGAGCCATAACATTTTTACGGCTATCGAAACACAGTGAACCTGATTGCAATCAATAACGCTTTATCGTTGTAAAAGTAGAGTACGGTCAAAGCGTTGGTCAATACGCGGGCGCTACGGTGGAAGGGCACTAAAATTGGTCGGTTATGCTATCCCTTTGTTATTGCCGGATCGCAATAGCCTGTTATTCAACCGTGATGGTCTAATCATTATGCTCGCGGACAGAGATACAAACATGAGTTATATACTAAATTCTACCACATGAATCGGATCACCTCCCCCCCCCCCTCTGGGGCGCTAAACATTGCGGTACCATCTGCGTGTCATTCTCTGATTGACATAAATCACGAAATTGTCGGTTTGAATTGGCACCCTTTGTGACGATCACTATCATGATCAAAGAAATCATGTAACTGCCTCATCCAGATTAGCGCTTTGAAAACATACATATTCGTGTATGTGCGCGATGCAATGGCACTGTCAGAACTTTTCAATTCCCTTAACGAAATTTCCTATCGGCACATATTTGTCTAATTATTACTTTGTTAATTACAGTCTTGAATGTAATCGTTACGTTTCGCGTCGTTATCGTATTCCACACTCGTGTTTTTTATCACCGACGCACGCGAGGTCGTGACAGTCTACTACGAAGTTATACCGCTAATTCGGGCTCACTCTGATGTCTCGCACAGTTTGATTATGTTAGTCACACACTCGGCACTCGGTTGATCCAGCAACGTACACACATCGCACGCTCCGTGAGCCGCTTTGATCTTCCCTCGTAGAGCCGTATTCTGATTGTGACACACCGAGTCAGAACAGCGCAAGATCCCCGCTCCGGCAGTCAATTTCACTTGTTTTGTATTATTTCGTCAGGACGACGGTCACGTATGTTCTGCCGAAGAGCTTTGCCGGGACGAGAGTCCGGGTGGCTCGTGATTAAAATTTCGTTACCGCATAGCCTCGCGACTGATTTCGTACCGGCTTTGTACATTAACGTGTTGTCTATCCATTCAAGCAGTTCAGGTAGTTGTGTACATCGAGGTGGAGATTTCTCTTTAAACGTCAGACCGGACAACATTCTTGTTTATTCCCGTCGATTGTTATTCGAATCGCGTCCCGGATTAAGGACAAACTGATCTCCACGCAAATGCATTTAATTATCACCGGCATTCTTTCAATCCGGGCCGGTTTGGCTCGCTTAAACTGTCATCGTCGTTTCTTTTCTCCCGAGGGAATAAAATACTGGGAGAATTCATTCCACGGTACGCGGACTTTCGAGTTCTGGCAGGACTTTCGTGCCGCGTTTCAATTGGTATTCCCGAGCATGTTCGCGCGCGAAGAAATAGCGGTAGTAGAAAACAGTAGTAGTAGTAGTAGTAGTAGTAGTAATAGAAAAAGAAAACGTTGGAGTGGAGAGGAACGGCGGAGAAACTCGCGGGTATTCGGCCGTACATTTCGTTTCGCGCGCTAAGACGTCCCGATCGACAGCCGTAAACTTCGGAATAGTTGTCGGAATAATTAGCTTCGGTTCTCTCACGACTGGATGCCCGTCGTAGCTAAGTCAGGGTTTTACCATAGGAGGCACGGCGCGGCAGGATAGAAAGGGTTTGCTCGGAATGGTGCTAACGATAAAGGCGGGAGATAATCATTTAAATAGCTCGTCGAGCGCAAGCCATTTAATTTGCTTCGGCGAGGATCTAATTACTTCCAATAGTTTGTTAATTTCATTCGCCTACTTTGCCGCCATTAAATAATTATTACGGCACAACGGCGGCGCGAGGGGGAGAGCGAGACGCTATAAGAGAAAGCAAGTTCAAGGAGTTCCGAAAACGACGACGATCGACCCCCATTTCCGCATACGACTCCCGTGCGCCGCGTTAAGGAACGAGTCCGTTCAGTGCAATTCAATTCAGTTTGACTTTAGTTTTAAACGAGAAACTCTCCGCGTACATGCAATGTTACACGAATTGATTTGAATCGATCGAATGTAATCTGTTCGTTGCTTAGTTCGTGTAGCTGTTATGCGAACAAAGGGGAGAAATAAAAAGGAAACGAAGTTTCGTCAAGTACCTATCATAACGGAACCTTGTATCTTAGAAGTAGCGATTTTATGTATTCACGCGCATCGCAGAAGTATGATGGAAATGCTCCAGTTTATTTCGTGAACGTTCGTAAACGGGCGTAAATCATCTTTCGCAAACAAGTTCGTCGAGTTGGTGGGTCATTCCACGTATGTTAACCGAAACAAAAGTGCCGAGGAAGAAAGACAGAGAGTAGCGGAGTAAGTAATACCTGTACGATATTCTCGACGCACATTATGCTCGCGTCTGTGTACGTCGCATTGGCAAATGCGTGAGAACGTCTAAGCTCGCGAGCAGAGCTTTCCGCCCGTGTGCGCGCGCGTACCGTTCTCCAAAGCTTAAACTACAATGGCACGCTAACTACAGCCGTAGTCGTGGCACATAATAATGCGATGGCACCGCAGAGACGAGCACGGCTGATAATGTGCACCACGAGCGCGAGCGCGAGCGCGCGTACATATAATATCTACATCTATGTGTACGCGCGCGCACGGCCGATTATGCATGTGCGAACGAGAGGCGGGATGCACCAACCGCGTTATATCTATATCGAGTTATAATAGTTCTCGTGTTAAATCGCATGAGAGCCAAATCGCTTGGAACTAACCCCAGAGTATTCCCGCACCTCCGCGATCTCTCTCGTTGTCTGTGCCACACCTCGTCTCGTCCCCCTCTTTCCCCGGTCTCCCGCAAGCGTTCTCGCCGGCCTTAGGAAATAATGCCGCCGTTTTCCACTAAAAATTATGCATTCAACCGTTGTTGGAACCTTTTCTTTCTCGCGCGCTACTCTCGATGACTCCTCTAGCCATTAATTAGGAACCGTAAGAAGCCACGACTTCTCCAGATTCGATCGAGTTACAACGTTATATTCTCGAAGATATATCGCCGGTGAAACCATAAAAAGCGTCAAGCTCTTTCACGAAAACTTTTTATCGTCCCCTAAAGCCGTCTGTTCCCGTAGAGGTGTAAAATATCGCCGCAGTAGGAGTTCCCGTTAGTACAACAGTAATTTTCTAATGATGGAGAGCGACCTCGTTTTTTTTTTCTTTTTCTTTTACCTATTCCGGCACATACTACGGAGATATCGGGCTTAGGAAAATTTCGATGGTTCGAGTTTCAATTTATCACGCCTAATTCGCAACAATAAAGCGGCTATTTTTACTCTCACCGCACTGTAGTTAGACGGAACATCGAGTTTCCTGGACCGTATTTCTTCCGAGAAAATTTATTTGCGCTCTTTTTAGTGGGACGGCTAGCTCGCTGGATACGCGCGTTGAGAATTACTTCCCCAGCGATGTTCATTACGACGATTCCACTATCATGAGATTGATAGCGAATTGAGCTATTCCGCGAACGTTCTTCCATAAGTAAGAATTATGGATTCTTTTTCTCAAGACTATGAATTTACTACTTTTTGGAGACATATATTGCACAAATTTCCCTTAAAATTTATTCAAAATGTCGCAGTTTTTCTTTGTCCGCTCAATGCCGTACCTTCTTTTTATTTATATTGAACTGATTATAATTTTTGTAACTAAGATTACATTATTTTCTAAATAACAAATTTCTAGTTTTTCGCAATTGCGATACTTATTAACATCATTACTGAAGCGATAATCAGGAGTCTCATTAAACGATGCAAAATAGCACGGTATTTCGTATTTACACAGCCGCGGCCTCCTAATATCCTTTCAGCGAATACTTGCCAAGACTCTCAGCCGAATAATGAGACGCGATGCTCCTTGAAAGGATTCACAGGGTTAGAAAACATTCCACGAAACGTACGAACTACGACACGGCTTTCGCGCGAAGATTTGGCTTCGGATTAAACGACCTCCCCTGAATTCGCGGCGTTCCCTCGTAAATTGCACTGAAGAATCCGATATTAACGGTAGCTAGAATCGCACGCCCGTGGTATGGAAGCTGTGCCGAGGTCGTGGATACACGAGGTCGGCGATTGCTCGGTCTTCCGAAGTAGGTGAGGGCGGGGTGTATACCGGGGATATGTATTAATGCCGATCCAGCTGACAAAGCACGATCAGTGCAGTCTGGCGAGCTCGAGGTATTCCAACAAGAGGATCACGATGGTTTTGAGCGCACGGATACGGGTACATGCGACGAGATCGCCCTAGCTCAAGATGTAGCTCGTAATCCAAAGTCGAAAGATCCAGATTGCGATAGAAACGATGTCACTGAATAAATGAACAAATGAACGATAATGAGAAATAATTGCAATTGTACATGTACATATATTAGCATGTAATTATTAGGATGTGTGCTATACTCTTGTAATTCGTAATTACGAAATATCGATGCTTCTGTCAGCTGGTGGAAAGATCGCACACGTCTCACGTTGAATCAGCGCTCGTCAACTTGTATGACTACATGCAAGTTTGTGGGACGATCGCAAGAAGTGACGTCAGCGTTTATCAAATCTTGCTGCTCTAAGCCGCTATCCCACTTTCCGACCCCTTTTCTGTTCTTAACTCCCTTCCCCTTTATTTCGTACTTTTTCTTTCTTCTCCTTGGAGTTTTTCTTTTTTACTTTATCCCTCTCGCTTTCGCACGTACGTTCCTTTTTCTCTTTCTACTATTTTCTCGGAAATTGGTTAGTTGGTTCCAATTCTGCGCAGGACTAAGGAAAGGAAGCGCGGAGGAGCATTCCTTTGTTTCTTCTACTTGTCTTCGGCCCCGTTGAAACTTTCGTATCCGGAGTTGCCCCAACTTTTTTCTTCCATACCATCCATCGATCCTTCTCTTTTACTCGCCTACCGCGTATCGTCGCGAAACTTATTCGGTTAGCGTCTCCATCGCTTGATCGTCGACGAGCAACTCTGCGATCGAACAATCTCTTCACAGACGATTTTCAAGAAAAAGAATTCACGCTAAGAATTTAGGCTAAGGCGAAAAGCGAAGAAAAGCATCGCTATAATTAGCTCAATTGAAATACACAAATCGTCATTCTAGTCCTTGTTCCCGTTTTTCATATGGATCTTCTATAATGCTGTAATGCAATCAGGAATAAGAGAAAGACAATCAGAAACAAAATGGCCGAGTCAAACGAGGCACGCGTGCGCGAGGGCACGTGTAGACACTTCGGCACGATTGTAGAGTACAACACGAGGACTGTGAAGTACTCTCGAACTTTAAAAATCTCTCTCAGACAATTCTGGCGGAAGTGAGGGAACTAGCGCTCGGTCGGGTCGAGGTAAATCTCCGAGCACGTAGCTATCCTCGGAGGGGTTGAGCAGCAGCGTCGGCTTGCAATGCTCGCGGAACGTAAAAGAGCGCAAGGGTGTCACGCACCACCTTCTTCTCTTCTTAATAAATTCTCGGAACGGAGTTAAACTAATTACAGGCACGTGCGGCGAATTTAAAACGAAATCACTTATTTTATAATAATATAAAGATACAATATTTCTGTTTATACAGTCGCGAAGTAAATCAACGACTTAGAGAAAACCGCGGGTTTATTGTAGGAGATTGTACTGGAATGAAATCTCGTGAAATATAACCATAGACGAAGGTTTCGGTGGTGGGCCGCAAGGGAGGATAAAGGAAAGAGGGTTGGGGTTGTTTATTTTATTCTTGAACTGTCTGAACATGATATATTTGTGGTATTCCGCCCTCCAATGATTTATGCCGGTCTGAAACTGCGTAAACGAACACCTCCTGTTACAACCCTTTTTCCTCTTTCAACATTTTGCTTCGTTTTCCTTCTCTCGCTTCGTTTCCGACGATGTGCAGTTCTTTTTTGAGCATGTAACCTAATAGTACGATGGTTAAGTTTGTTTAATACATAGCCAGTTAAGTTTTTCATTTTGATAAATTTGAAGTTTTTTTATATATTTTATCAAAGAAATTTGTCGGAAGAGTTTATTAGAAAAAAAACATATATGTAATTACATTAAATTATCGCAAAAGCTTTTTCTTATAACGCTCGCCAACAGTTTAGAGAAGTAATTAAGAAAGTTAGGCAATAGCCTTCTCATTTTCATAATCACCGCACAAAATGGTATAAATTAACAGTAAATGTAAATCAACGATGTTTTTACGCGGTGCCAGGGTGTATTGCGACCGTCGTGAAATACCGTTCATATATTTCATCAAGCCAGGGGCATAAGACTCGCGAAAATATGCTTGCATTAACGCTCGCAGAATTACGGTTTATGTCTGTTTCTTCTCAGCTACGTTCTTATTCCGCATTTACAACCGACATTTGCATAATTGCTTTTTTTAAAAGCGATAAGAAATTTCTTGATGAAAAATTATTTTGGAGTTGTATTGTTAAAACTCCAAAGCTTTTAAAGTTTTATCATTTAGTTAATTTTTATAGACTTCTTCCCATAAAAATGGTAAAGATCGCAAAGCTACAATTGATGTATCATTATTTTTATTCGACACTTATATGTAATTTTTATTCTACGATAACAGTCGACGATCTTGTTGCGATCTTATTTCATTCTCTCGCAGAAGTTTTTGAAAGGAAACCTTTTTTTTTACGCGTTGCATCGCCGAGCGTATTTTTCGCGAAGAAATAAAATTTCAACGATCACGTACGTATGTACCAGACAAGAAAGGCAGACTTTCGCGTTCGGCACGTGCGCGAAATTCCGACAAGTCGATCCGACAATACCGGCGTGGGCGGCGGGAGGGAATGGAAGGACGAGGAGAATTTTTGCGATCGCGCTATCATCCTGTCTGCTTCGTTGAAGGATCGGACTAATCGAAATACCGGACGTCTTTGGAGCGGCTACGTGTGTAGATGCTCCCTGCGGGTGTAGCAACCCTCGCTACCGTTAAAATCGGGCTAGTCATCCTTATGGCTTCCGCTGTTCATTTCGGGATATCCGAGGAAAAATATCGAGACGATGGTCCGGCTATAAAGCTTTTATCTGCGAAATCGACTGTTCGTCTTCTCTCCTTACTTATGACTACGCGATTAAAAGAAATAATCTTCGTGAAAATCTGAATGAAAGATATTATTTATCTATGAATTTTACCTTTGATAATACAGTGAATAGATTTTTAATAATTTCCATATGACAAGAAATCGACTGTGTCTGTTATAACAATTGTCGTTGTTATGTATTGGAGTCATTTCAGCCAATGAGATTAATCGTTTTGGAGAAATTACGTCCTCTCATAATTCCGTACAACTCAATATACCTGACATGGCGTTTCAGCCGAGACCATTCTGTTTTACGAACACAGTCAGGACATACTGTGCCGTACGCTGTAATTGAGTTCAATTGTGTTCGCTACGCGGCCAGTACCATCGAATATAAATGCCTGAAACAAATCATAGACAATCCATGCTACGTGAATTCGATTGAATATTATCAATAATAGCTGGCGCTTCGATTTATTACTGAACTTTCTATTTGTTTTAGCATTCATATCTCGTACGATATCCTATCAAATCGTTGATAATTGCACGATTTAATAAGCTGAATTTTCCATTTCTTCGTTAGACTTTTTCTTTATTTCTTTGGCAATCTAATTCGGTAGGAGAAAATTCTTAAGGGATAACGACACCTAAAGGATCAAAATGCGAGCAGTACAATTCGATAGTTCTTTACTTTATCGTGCGAATAATGCATTCAGTCGAATCGATCGTTGCGCCGATGCGATCGTCTTGTACGTGGAAAAAAGGTGGATTCATTTTGGAATGGGTGATATGACGTTCGCGGGGGGTTGGAATCGAAGAAAGAATGCCTACAGAGCTCTGTGACCCCTATCACAAATCCAATACCCACTTAGTATATGTCTCCCTCTTTTGCTCCTTGTCTTTTTCTTCTCGATCCATCTCGATGTTACCGCCTATAGCCACATCCTGGCTGCGACGTTGCTATAAAACATATTCGCTGACAGAGACAATATTCCCCTCGGTGCTGCAGACTCGACAGAAGTAACGCTCTCGGGCCACATATTCATACAGAAAACGCCTACTCTATTCGATATTTGAGACCGATATTTGATCATCTGCGAGCAAAATTCGGCAACTAGAATACACATTATTATTTAACATTATATATTACGCAAATTAATGGAGTTATTTTATACTAGTTTGCAATTTTTTGCACTTGGATTATAATGGCGACACGGAGAAAGATATTACATTCATACAGTTTGCTGCTTTTTATCTTCCTTTTCATTCTTTTATCTCGTTGATTTTTCCATTATCATCGTAGCACGTTCCAATCTTATTTCATTCTAATATTTTTTACACAGTAATATTGTCCCCTTTATCTCTTACTAATAAACTATTTTTATCCATGTAAAAATTTAGTAGCCCATTTTCAGAATCTTGATTAATTTATTGATTTCTCATTTTTCCCAATAAATCTTTCTAGAATCGGTAGAGACGTTTCAAAAGAATTCCAAAGGTTCAGTCTTTAATTTTATAAACTTTTTAGTACCTTGAATTTCTTATGCTAGTGCTTAATTAAAAGCAAATAATTTTATATTCTTCAAAAGCTTCGGGAATAAATATTTTGTCCGTATTTTATTCCTGTCTAAACCGAAAAACTCTTGGGACCGATAGAGCTCAGAAGCTTCTTTTTCAAAGAATGTGATATACTTCTATGCAGCTGCTGCGTACTATTCCCAGCATGCATTGCCATTCGCTTCCTTCCAGAATAGCGAAGACTACCTCGTTGGTAGTCGAAAAATGCCTCGGTCCCAAGCCAATCCCTCAAGAAGAACATGGACAGAGCGTTTTAAATAAATACCTGAATAGATTCTTCGTGTAAACGGATTTAACACTTCGCTTTTACAACGTAGGAGATACGTCCCGAAATGTATTCTTGCATTCTGCATGCGTTTTCGTGAGCTGAATCTCGTTTCTGATTGCAGCCTTTCGATACGTTTGTACCAGACGTAAAAGAGGTGTATGATCTATTTTCCATTTGTAAGATCGTACACTTAAATTTTATGTATCTTTTGAATTGCTGAAATTTTCTTGAGAAATGCATGTCGTTGATGGAACGTATTTCATCATGAGCAATTTGATTTTCGGACCATGGAAATGAATGTAATCCGAATGATCTCATGGACGGTTAGTTCATGTCGGCGTTTTTGTTAGAAATTGAGTTAGTATGTATTCGGTTGATATAAGGGATCAGGGCACAAGAGCCTTGCGCTTGTATATGTACTATAGCTGGTGCGATGTCGGACTTAGAATGTCAGTAGAAGAGGGCCGTAAAACGAGAAGCGTATTACACTGTTAGTAGCGAAACGGGCAAAGTACGTTGATTATTTTTATAGTTACGGTTGTGCTCCGCAATTCTAGACTATGGGTTTGTAGAATAGATATTTTTAAATGGCCCTGATGTATTGCGAAAGCGTTTATTATTCGATATATAACGCTATAAAGACAATTATTTTTTTTTCAAATTGATTAAAAAATTCAATGATTTCACATGTATGTGTGTGCATGCTTAAATCCTTGACAAAGGTGCAAGGAAACGATAAATTTTTAATTTTCGAAAGTGAGAGCTATATCAATGAGGCATACATAGAATTGCGAGAGCAGCGCGTCTCCAAATAATCCCTTTCACCCGTCGCCAAAGGAAATAGGTTCCCGAGTTCGCACGGAACATCCCCTTCAATATCGCTCTTTCTATGCGCCCGGTAATAAATCGCCGGCGAACTAATATTCCTGCGGCGATATTGCTGGTAATATTACCATGGTAAATGATCTCGATCACCGTTCTCGGGAGAGCCCTCCACATCGATATTAAAATAGGAATCCACATAGCCCTCGAGGAGATTTAATTTAATTTAACGTGTGCAACATGGGTTGTCTTGCAATTACCGATTTTACATCGTTGTTTAATCGGAATGTTTTCGTTTAATTAAACGTGTTATTTTTTTGCCGCATCAGTTATTTATTGTTGTTTTCCGATTTATTTTCTGAATATCTTAATTATCTTTTCTCTCTCTCTTTCTCTCTAATTAGACGTAATTTTTATTTTTCAAGACAGCGTGTCCTTATTAAATAACCAGCTAATATATTTAACGAGAGGAACGATTAAGACGGCGGCGATATTGCACCGCGTGTTCGCGAAGTAATTGCATCCCTGGCGCGTAGCGCTTCTTGACTCTAAACGGATCGGTTTTCGTTCCCGGTCTTCTCTACTTAGGATACATTTAAGTGCCTAGTTAAATCCTCGTGATCTTAAATTTAAGTGTAGTACTGGGAGTTGTTAAGCCGCGTTTTATAGGGGCCCCGTTGCTGCCTTTACCGAGGTGTCATTTGCCGTTTCTCGAATCTGGAGTACGGAGGTGGAGGGGAGTGGACGACAGTCGACGAAAGCGACGAAGAGAACGATGAAAGATATATAAGAAAGAGAGAGAAAGATCTAATCTCATAGAAATATCACTCTGCTCCTGCAATTTCGCAATCAATCGCTAATGCTCAAAGGAACTTTGGTTGATCCTTTATCGTCTTCCCTCTTCTCATACTCTCTCTGCTTTCCGCTCTCTCTTTTTGTCGTCTCCTTGAAACGATTATTTATAACGCGCCGCGTTAAATCGAACTCTTTTGCTGACCGTGGCGATATCTCAGACAATTTCAGGACTGACTGAAACTTTGTCCCGATTATAGATCTAGTGGGGCGTAAGTGACGACGATCGTTTTAGGTCAGCGTATCTACGAATTTGGATGTGCATCGACGATGTTCGCGCGAGATTATGTTGTCAAGACCGGCAAATGGATGACTTTCGTTACGCTGATTAAAGTTTCGCGTGTTTAGTCGGACGGTAATTACGTTATTTGCGTTCAATGCCATGGAAGCTAATAGATGAACGAAGGTATACTAGATTAATTTGTAACAAGCGCGAAACTAGTTCATTCATTAACTCGCTCACATTATTATCGTTAGCTCTTTCATTATTTTATATTCATTACTTGTATGGCAATTTTATATAAAGTTTACTAAACTTATTGTTAGTAACAATTTTGATCTGACTTTCAACGTCGTAAGATTCAATAATTGCATAGAGATAATCAAGAGAGAACATTGTAAGATTCTGTTTTGTCTAAAAATTCTGATTGCGCACTTTCTAAAATACCGGCCAGTAAGCACGTGCGCTCATCTTTCCACTCGGATGTTCCTGCTTACTCGTTCGTTATCGCGGAAAACGATCTCCACCCCGGATGACGCGGAGGTGCAAAATGTAAAATGGGTCGTTTTATCAAAGGCGAAATTCGCCCGGAGACTGAAATTTGTCCAACGTAGCGGAAGCCCTGGATTACGATGGCGGGCCTGACTCTTTCTCGCTTTCGTCCGTGGCTGCTCCGCACCGTGCCCATCTTCATCTTCTTCCTCGCGTCCCGGTTCCTTACACCCTTCCTTCTTTGAGAAAAAGGGTAACAAAGTGTTAAAGTTTTAATCCGAGAAGGAGCGCGCCGCGCACGGACGAGGAACGAGAAACTGCGGGTGGGAAGGACTATGAGAAGACTGGGAAGAATGAGAAATAGAGAAAAGAACGAAAAAGAACGGCGGCAAGAGGACAGAAAAGGGGAGTTGTTAGAAGGTTACAAGCAGCGAGAGGAGGACGAGACGACGACGGAAGGAGTAAGAAACTGCGATGGTACGAGGGAGAGAGGATGTAAGAAGGAAACGGGGCGGCGCGTTGGGGGGCGCTCCAGGAAAGTCTTTGTAATCGCAGTTTTCTACTTTTTCCTGGAGTCGTAGGAGAGGGTGAGTCGAGCCTGGGAGAGGTGAATCTAGATTCCAGGTAAGTGGGTGGGGTAGATGGAGCGACGAGGACCGGGCGAGAGCGGATAGTGTTGGTGGAGAATAGAGATGGCGGGGTCGCGGAAGAACGGGGAACCCTCGGTAATGGTAAGGGTAGATGGGTTGGTGCAAGGGTGTGCTTGAACAGGGATTTACGGAATTTATCACTTGAATTCCCTGTAAAGGATTAGCAGACATTCCCTCGCTCCGGTAGAGACGCAGGGGGCTACTGCAGTGGGTTACCTACCCTACGAACTTCTTGGGACGATGGCGCCGCCTGCTGGCTCTGCGAACCCGATTTGCCCCACCCATATGTGCCTCGAATTTCGATTGCGGTCACTGAAATCCATCCATGATTTTGTATTATTGATGTCCAATTAAATTTTTTTTTAATGCACAAAGATTGACTTGCCATGTTATCTCACTGATTTTTTTTATTGAGTTAGCTTTATTGTAATATATATTTTGTTTTGGGGAACACCTCTATTAAATTCCTATGACGAAAAATATTAATGTCTACGGCTGTCTTTCCCGTCGTTGCATTAAGATTGCACCTGCCTAACACCGTTAACAGTTGTCAAATTATTTGCATCCGTAATCTTGCATCGAGAATATTCGAAAACGGACCGGGTATTGAAATATCTCGCGATGCTATCGGACGATACAGCCGTTCCCTCCGCCCGCATGGTATTTCTCGAGTGAGTATTCAGCACCAGTTGGATTTCCTCAGGACGACCCTTCGCGTCGTATCGCCTGCATTTTACGAGTCTCGAATTGTCCGATAGGACTCGGAACTTCCTTCCTGAGTTCCATCGCACGCCGTGTGAAGCGATCATACGAAGTTAGAATATCCGAGATTTTTTTCTTCATGATCTATGAAATTAGAGACGATAAATCGTGACAATTTATTCCTGGCAATTTATTCTTTGCAATTTTTTAATCTTATCTTTGTACTTGATCTGAGAAATACGATGTTGGTTTTGGTGTTAATCCCAAATAATATATTCTACGCTTAGATTTTCCTTGCAAATGGTTGCAATTCCAAAAGACGCATTTTTACATTGAATGCACTGTTTCTGAAACTTTGGAATTTTGAGATTTAATGTTTCTGCACTTTATTGTAATATTGATATTTAATATAATATTACACGTAATTTCAATTTGCTAAAACAACATATGGCAATTTGGAGGACGCTAGCTTCGAGTTTTTTTTTTCCTTCTGTGAATGTGCCATCGCGTGACAAAAGGACAAAATCATCGTGCCTAAAGTGTGCGATTCTCAGCAGCATTATTGTGTGTACCGGCAATTCGATCGATTCCCGCTTTTCTGCCGATTTGCTCTCACAACATCTCGAAGAGAAAATATCTGTCGGGAATAAGCGTCCGCGTTCCCATTTCTCTCTTTTTTTTCTCTCTATTTCTTTACCATTCCATCTCACCCCGCATCCGTATCAATCGACGACAGTCGTGACCGTCCCGGCGGAGGCTAAAGCAAACCTTGGCCCGATCTCTTTGCGCGGTCCCATCTATCCCCTAACGTAAACGTAAACATGGATATCTATATACACGGAAGACCATTCGAGCGGGAGCGAGGTTGTGCACCACGTGCCGGGGTAATATATCGATGGCTAATAAAATATGAAAGCCTCCCCTCTGTATACACGATTTCTTACCTTTCCCTTTTGTCGCGCGACAAAATCGAGGGTCGAATGCGTCGAGAGGCGACAGGTGCGACGAACAAGAGCCGTCGTTCCTCCGGCGAAAATTTACCAGAAGGACGGATAGGTTGTAAATTTTACATCTTTCTCCGAGATTTCCTTTTCGGATGAAATCTCTGACAATCTGTCTTCGATATTCCTTAAATTTGTTACGCATATTTTTGTCATTCAAAGAGACATTTAACGAAAGTTTTCGGATAGAGGAACTTTTTTCAGAAGTTCACGCGGGATAAATATTTTTGGTTCTATATTTTTTGCTTTTTCTGAATTTATTGGATAGATGAGACTCGAGTTGGCGCGCGAGGAAAATGAAGAAAGACGAAACTTCATCGACGGCGAAGTATCCATTATTAGAATTACTCGCTCACTGAGAAGAACGAGAAGGCTATGAGGAAAACGTGGTGCACGCGAGGAGAAGCTGAGGAATTATTCCGCAGCTCTTCTAAGCGACGCGTAATACCGGGCGGCGAGCTCGCCGAGTAATCAGGATGCGCGTTGCGAAACGTAGCGGCTGCAAATTCCGGGGTTTCTTCGCGAACCAGCAACCTCGGAAGTAACCGCTCTCGCGTAGAGCAACGCACGTTCGAAACTAACACAATGCACGGATACTTCTGCCCTGCGCGCACGGCGGAGGGCACGAAAGTGAGGGGAGGGGGGGACGGGGATAGAATGTTACATAGAAGCAACGTACATACAACGCGTATATAAGAGGAACTCGAAGTACGGCCATATCGTGCGCAGCAGGGCAATTCGAACTCAAAAGCTTCCAAACATCTTCAATATAAGTTAGGGAACTGTACTTAGGTTACCTCCGTAACCAGGCCCGCATACGAAACAGTCCTCGAATAGTTGCGCGGTATTCTCCTTATTGCAAATAGTACGTGGTTTCTTGCCGGTGGCCCTCCCCGCTCGCCCCTCTCTCGCCTCCTCCCTCTAATTAGCTCTTGAATTAGACGCGCGAATTAATTGACCGTTACGCTTCGAAAACGAAGCGAGCGATGTCGATGGCACGCGGCACGGGCAACGGAAGAGAATGCGGACGCGGAGATCCGCGCGCGGCGTATGCGGGGTGAGCGATTTTCGCGTACGCACAGCTCGCGGGGGGCCGCGGACTGATCGACTCGCTGTGGGGGTTAATTTCGTTGCTCGCCGATTCTGCGCGCGATGTGTTGAAATGGCGTTGATGATGTTCAACACGCGCGGCCGAGTTCATTAAGTTTGACGCCCACACCGCCTGATTACGGACGAGCAGATTTAATCATCGCAATTTCACGGTCCGTCGTTCGCGGTCGGTGTTATCGTAAACTATCAGAATATTCCGGTAGTATAATGTGCGTGCCGGCCGGTCCGGATTCAAAGATCTATTGTGCGCGAGGCGACGCGTCGAATTAATTTGCCGTTCGACGAGAGCTCAACTCGATCATTAATCGCGATTAATGTAATCGATCCGGCCGCTTTGACGAGCGCTATTAATTACGTCCTCGACGAACCGTGTCTCGCAATTAGGAAATGTTCTTTGGAGCTTGTTAAACGCGGAGAAATTACCCCGGTGGGCTCGACGCTGGTTGCTACGGCGTTACGGTTTGCGTGCGATGACAGGGTGCATTTTCGCAGATAATTATAATAGTTTACGCCGCGCTGAGTCCTCGGCGGCACAGGTGCATCGGCTGCACATTTGCGCCTCTTTCTCTCTATCTCTTTCGCTCGCGACACATGCAGCTTATGCACGCGGCTCGCTTGGCGTATATTCGCATTTGCATGGCTATGTAAATACACATTATAATGACAACCGACCGGTGCAGTATTGCCTCAGCGGCACAGCTATGCTCCCTCGAACACGACGATGGACCGTTACTCCTGCTTCCCGGAAGTAAATCGAAAATCTCACGAGGACGGAGGAAGATTGCGATGCAATCTTCGGGTTACTGTCTTCGGTGCGAAAAAGCAAGTAGCACGCGATGCAATAATTTCGCCATCCAGCGACGAGCCGGGAGGCGTGATAGGTAGCTAGCTGTAAAATATTAAAGCGCTGTCAAAGAGAGTTGGAACTTTCGCAGTGATACATTAAAATTGTCGTATAAAAGTTTTTCGAGCTCGCAGGTGAATATTCGTTAAACTACAATTTTTGCCTATCTATTTTCGACTTGCACATCTAGTTGTAATTTAAAGTTTTTCTGTTGTGAATTTTTCATAAAAATGTATGACAACACGGTGATTTTGGCAGCTGTCTGCTTGTGCATGATATTATACTCGAAAATTGCTTATTATTACGGACTTCTGTATGTTAGCGAGAAACATCTCGTTTTAAATTATCATACATAATACCTGTCACGCTATCATTCTGGAAACGTTGACTTTGGCAAGTCAGATATGCGAGAATCTACATTTTACCCGAGCGGGACACTCGCGCTCGCTTATCTGCATTTTTTTTTTTAAAGAGGGAAGCGCGATACTTGGCGCCTCTTATCTTCGATATACACGGAGCTGCACACGCCGGCCGAAGTCAAGAATATTTAATGGAGCGTGGAGAAGCACCGGCAAGCGCGCAAATAAATTCGCGGTGAGTTTATCGTCTGTGAAAATGTACTTTCGATTCCTCTCAATTTCACGAATCCCTCCGGTGCATTTTCGTATCAAACACAAAACGAATTTTCATTGTCACGCTCGGCGGAATAGAATGGCTCGCGCCGATCGTGATACATTTCTCGCGGAGCCGGGCGCGCGCGCACCAACCGCCGCGATCGCGTTTCTTCCAAAGGCTCGCTTCGATTGTTCAGTGTCTCAGTTAGCGATCTATTTCACCGCGGGATCACGTCACCGTGAATCACCGTTTGATCGGACGACGGCGATTTGTCGTTTCGTTTGCTGACCACAGATCACCGGAAGAATGGCCTCGGAAGTGCTACCCGCTGAAGTGTCCGTCGTCGATTCCATTGGACCTATCCCTATTTATCTCCCTCAGGTTTTTCAGCCATCTCGACGGGTCGTCGAAAACTCGCTCGCTGGCGAATTCAGAGAAACTCGCTCGCATACATACATCGAAGAGAGCCCAGCGAGCGGCAACCATACGGCATGCGGATCTGCGAGGTCGCACAATGTATCCTTCTGCCCCCCCTTCCTTCGTGCTTTCACGAAAAGTTTTTCCGCATGCCAGCTTCTGGGCAACACGGCCGGACGGACGGCGGCAAAACATCTCTCCGCACCGTTGACGTCCGCGCCGACGTCGGCGTCGGCGTCGCGCGCGGGCGCGACGCGTGCGAGTTTTCTGTTTTGCCGGAACTACTTTCCCGGAAAAGCTTTTTGTCTCATTTCTGCCCCTTGCCGCTTCCTCTTGGTCGGCCACCGCCGTTCTCTCCTCTTTCTACGAGAAAGAGAAGCGTCCCGGCGAGTTTAAGAAAGTTGTTCAATTCCTGGCGCAAGTATGACACGAGTGAATCCACCGAAGCTTCCGTGAAAGAGCACGGAAATGCTTTTTATCCGCGTTTCTGGCTTCCGTTCCAAGTCGCTCGGACGTCCTGTGTCTTCGTAGGAAACCGTCGAGACCACATATCGCACATATTGTCGACGATTTTGGTTTTGTTGAAATATAATTTACGTACACGCCGGTTTACTTTCCGCGATCACAAAGGAGCGCGTACTCTCTTTCGTCCTTCATTTCGAATCACTGATGATACATCGCAGACTCCGCTCGAAGAACTTGTTCGCCGCATTGTCGCTCGCCGGAATTCGCGCAGCTTTAAATTACGTAGCGTGACATTTGCTGTGTTCGCATCCTCCTTTATGAGACTAGAGATATCGTCGCACGAGGTGCCTGGCTTACTGAAGTTCCATTTCGCGGAACTTGGAGTAGCTCTGCCGCCGTCGATAGGAATGAGGCGGGGGGGGGGGGCGACCAAGGGGCAAAAGCACAACTTGCGAGACAGTGCAGCCGGAAGTTCCACACTGAGTCTGGCGAGAACTTACTTTTGCCGGTTGTTTCTTCGTCTTTCCAGCGCTTCTCTCAATCCTTCCGTTTTCCTCTTTTGGTTTATTCGAGTTTTTTTTCCCTCCCCTCGGCGGTGTACGCACCAACGATCATACGATTCATCTTTGAAAATTCGTCCTACGTCGTAGATAATTGTTATACTGTTTTGTTTTAACGAATAATTCTCTGAATTATCCATTGGCATGTACGTATACGCGGTTAACGGCCCGCGGATTCGCGCAATTACGAGTTCTACTGCTCCGCCAATTTGATCGCGTGCGATCGTCCAAATTACCTCGAAATGGCGCGCGGAACTACCGTCCGCCATTTACATGTAAATCGCGGGAACACGGTGAACAGCCTTCCGTATTCTCTCCCGTCGCTGTCGTTTTTTCTATTTGTACCAACGGGGTCCTCCGCGGAAGTGTTATGGCGTGCGAATGGAAAAAAGGGATATTGCTCTCCTCTCACCATCGTAGAGAGATCTTTTCTCGCAATCGCGCGATTTAACGCTGAATACTCGGCGCGTTAGAGCGTTCGTGCGAAGTTATCACCGAGGTGATTTGCGGCGCAAAGGATTCCGGTTCGCGGCCGGTCGATGCGAACGTATAATGGGAGCCGTGGAAATTTTCGCTGACGTTATAGAAATCTAGGACAAGTTTTAGAGTGAGCGGCTCTAGAAATAAGTGCTTAACCTCGATCCTTGCCATATCCAACTATTCTAAATCCAGTATGCAAGTGGAGTAGATAGCTGATAGGAGATACCAGATAGCGAAGTGCAGCGTTGCATGCATCCACCTGCGAGAGAGGGAGCTGTTCGGGGACGGGGAGCGAAGGGAACCGAGACAGACTCGTTCGAAGTAGCCTGAATGGACACGAAATAGGTCGAGTCGATGTTGCCTACGTGAGCTGCCTCAAGGAGAAACATTCGTAATGCTCGCTTTAAGGCCAGATATCGGTCGCCGCGAGCTAGCCGGATGCGGAAGGAAAAAAAAGCGTGGCGGAGGTTACTTAGCGATAACGTATCGGGATGCTCAATGCGTTCATCGCCAAAGACTTTCTTCGTTAATGTTGCAGTATTTATTTGGATCTCTTAGGTATACATCATTCAGGCAGTAGTAGAAGCGACCTGAATAAGTAATCGGTGCAAAATAAACGGCGCATTTTTGTTGTACAAAAAGGAAGAAGAAAATGTGCTCTTTCAAGTTAGAGTGTTTCTCTGCGAAATCTTCGAGAATTCCACGTAGAGAAGATTCCGTTGTCGAACTCTCTCTCTCTCTCTCTCTCTCTCTCTCTCTCTCTCTCTCTCTCTATCTCTATCTCTATCTCTATCTCTCTCTATCTCTCTATCTATCTATCTATATATATATATATATATATATATATATATATATATA